>CAWUFU020000019.1:147500-157500 GCA_963921465.1 Triticum timopheevii
ACGGCAACAAGCGGGTTGCCGTGAAGTATGTTCCTCTCATGCTCCAGGGCACGGCCCGGACGTGGCTGAACAGCCTGAAGCCCCGCAGCATCAACAGCTGGGTCGACTTCACCGAAGCCTTCATTCACAACTTCACCAGCACATCCAAGCGACCTCCCAAGCCGCGCCAGCTCTCCTTGTGCGTGCAAGGTCCTGAAGAATCAACGCGCGACTACCTCACACGCTGGGGCGAACTTCGAAACTCCTGCGAGGGCGTGCACGAGGTGCAGGCCATTGAGTACTTCACCACCGGGTGCCGAGAGGGCACCCTCCTCAAGCACAAGCTCCTCTGCGACGAGCCTGAAACCCTTGATGAACTGCTAGTTATAGCGGATAAGTACGCCACGGCCGACTCTTCTATGAAGACGGAGATTCAAGTCAACGCGGCTGGCAAGGTGACTCCCCAAGCTCCCAGAACCCCAGCTGGAGATGCCAGTCGGCGACAGCAGCAAAACGACAACAAGCGCAAGGCCCCACAGCCGACTTCCAACAGTCGGCAAGTCGCAGCGGTAGAAGATCAGCAGTCGGAGGGGCAGCCTCCGGCAAAGCGGCAGAAAGGCGGCAAGTCCAATTGGTTGCCGGCTTTCTCCTATGAGAAGACTTTGGATGGTCCTTGCAAGTTCCACAGCGGCGCGAAGCCGTCGAACCACACCACCAGGAAGTGCCACTGGCTCGCCAGAATCGCCAAGGGAGACGGCCTCACTCCTCCGCCGCCTGCAGGGCCGCCGCCTCCGCCGCCGCCCCAGCAGCCGGCGGCTCGGCCAGTCGGCGCAGTACAAGACGAGTTCCCAAAAGAGCATGGAGCCTACGTAGTATTCACCAGCGTGGCAGATGACCGGCGCAGCAGGCACCAACAGCAGCAAGAAGTAAACACAATAGCAACGGATACTCCAGAGTTCATGCATTGGTCTGAGAGGCCTATCAGTTGGAGTCGGGCGGATCACCCAGAGGTGATGCCGAGTCCAGGCTCCTACGCCCTGGTCCTAGGCGCGACCTTGGCCACTAATAGGCGGGCCGCCCGTTTCTCGCGGGTCCTGATAGATGGAGGCAGTAGCATAAACATCCTGTACAAAGACACCATGGAGAAGCTCGGAATCAAGCGAAGGCAGTTGCAGAGCAGCCGCACCGTGTTCCATGGAATTGTACCCGGCCTCTCCTGTTCACCGATCGGCAAGATCCTGATAGACGTCCTCTTCGGAGAAAAAGATCACTTCCGCTGAGAGCCGGTCTGGTACTGAAGAGCCCGTACCATGCTCTACTTGGCCGACCTACCTTGGCCAAGTTCATGGCGGTCCCACACTACGCCTACCTCAAGATGAAGATGCCGAGTTCCAAGGGGATTCTGACCATAGCTGGCGACTACAAGAAATCATCCGCTTGCGCGGCCGAGAGCAGTCGGCTGGCCGAGTCCTTGGTGATCGCAGCCGAGAAACGGCTCCTTGACCGGGTCGTGGCGATGGCCGGAAAGCAGCCAGAGATGTCACCTGACCCCAAGGAGTCGGAGGCAGAAGGATCATTCAAGCCAGCTAAAGAAACCAAGAAGATACCTTTGGACCCAGAGCACCCAGAGCGATACGCTGTCGTAGGCACATGCCTTGACAGCAAATAGGAAGGCGAGCTCATCGATTTCCTCCGTGAGAATCGGGACATCTTCGCATGGTCTCCCCAGGACATGCCAGGTGTACCGACGGAATTCGCCGAGCACAAGCTACACGTCAGGACAGATATGAAGCCCGTCAGGCAGCCCTTGCGCCGCCTGTCAGAAGAGAAAAGAAGAGTTGTTGGAGAAGAGATAGCCCGGCTCTTGGTAGCCGGCTTCATCATGGAAGTATTTTTTCCAGAGTGGCTAGCAAACCCGGTGTTGGTACTGAAGAAAAACAAGCAGTGGCGGATGTGCATCGACTACACAAGCCTCAATAAAGCCTGCCCAAAGGACCCGTTTGCTCTGCCAAGGATTGATCAGGTGATAGACTCCACAGCCCGATGCGAGCTGTTGAGTTTCCTAGACGCATACTCAGGGTATCACTAGATCAAGCTGAATCCTGCAGACAGACTGAAGACCGCATTCATCACGCCGTTTGGAGCTTTCTGTTACCTAACTATGACGTTCGGCTTAAGGAATGCCGGCGCCACCTTTCAACGTTGCATGCAGAAATGCCTCCTCAAGCAACTCGGCCGAAACGCCCATGTTTATGTGGATGATGTGGTGGTGAAGACGGAAAAGCGTGGGACGCTGCTGGAAGACCTCAAAGAGACCTTTGAAAATCTGTGCCGATTCCGGATCAAGCTCAACCCCGAGAAGTGCGTTTTCGGAGTCCCAGCCGGCCAGCTGCTTGGCTTCCTGGTCTCCGAACGCGTCATAGAGTGCAACCCCATGAAGATCAAGGCTATTGAGAGAATGGAGGTACCCAGCCGACTGTTGGATGTGCAGAAGTTCACCGGCTGCTTGGCATCCATCAGCCGATTTATCAGTCGGCTGGGCGAGAAAGCTCTGCCCTTGTATCAATTGATGAAGAAGACCACCTTTTTTGAGTGGAACCACAAGGCAGATGAGGCATTTCTCCAACTGAAGAAGATGTTGACTACTCCCCCCGTGCTGGCGGCTCCGACTCCCAAAGAGCCCATGCTCTTGTACATCGCCGCCACCAGCCGAGTAGTCAGCACAGTCATCGTAGTCGAGCGCAAGGAGGAAGGCAAGGCGCTCCCAGTGCAGAGACCGGTATATTACCTGAGCGAGGTACTGTCGACCTCCAAGCAAAACTACCCTCACTATCAGAAGATGTGTTACGGTGTGCATTTTGCCGCCAAGAAGCTGAAGCCCTACTTTCAAGAGCATCCAATCACTGTGGTTTGCACTGCTCCACTCGCCGAGATCATTGGAAGCCGAGACGCCTCCGGCCGAGTGGCCAAATGGGCTATAGATCTAGCCCCTTATACCATCTACTACCTGCCCCCGCACCGCCATCAAGTCGCAGGCGCTGGCCGACTTCCTCGTCGACTGGGCCGGGACCCAGTACCTGCCGCCAGCGCCCGACTCCACTCATTGGCGGATGCACTTCGACGGCTCCAAGATGCGCACCGGCCTTGGAGCCGGCGTCGTCCTCACCTCCCCCAAGGGCGACAAGCTCAAATACGTGTTGCAAATCCACTTCGCCGCCTCCAACAATGTCGCCGAATATGAAGCGCTCATCCACGGGCTCCGGCTTGCCAAAGAACTTGGCATTCGCCGGATCCTGTGCTATGGCGACTCCGACTTGGTGGTTCAGCAATCATCCGGCGACTGGGACGCCAAAGACGCAAACATGGCAAGCTACCGCTTCCTGGTGCAGCAACTCAGCGGATATTTCGAGGGGTGCGAATTCCTTCACGTGCCAAGAAATGACAACGATCAAGCAGATACCTTGGCACGAGTCGGCTCCGCTCGCCAAGCATACCTTCCGGCGTCGCCCTCCAGCGCCTCCTCAAGCCGTCTATCAAGCCTTCACCAGAGTCAGACTCCATCTTCGTGCCGGCTCCGCCAGAAATAGTCGGATCCGACTCCAAGGCCCCAGCAGGCGACCTCAAGAAAGCCATAGTTAAAGTCAGCCCGGGGACTGCGCCAGTCGGCCCGGGGACTTCAGAGCCCGGCCCGGGGACTGCGCCAGTCGGCCCGGGGACTTCAGAGCCCGGCCCGGGGACTGCGCCAGTCGGCCCGGGGACTTCAGTGCCCGGCCCGGGGACTGCGCCAGTCGGCCCGGGAACTGCCCCAGTCGGCCCAGAGATTCCCTCAATCCAGCAAACAGCGGCAGACTCCAACCCGCCGCCTCCTAGCCCAGCCACCCTTGTCCAAGTCGATGTGGTAGCAGTTGAAGAGATAGCAGCACCTTCATGGGCACAGCCCATCCTCAAGTTCCTAGTGAACAAGGAATTACCAACAGATGAGATCCTGGCTCGGCAAGTGCAGCGCCGAGCGGCATCATACACCATAGTCAACAGAGAGCTTGTCAGGCGCAGTGTCACTGGTGTCTACCAGCGCTGCCTAGAATCAGAGCAAGGCCAAGTGATCCTCAGAGACATCCATCAGGGCGAGTGCGGCCACCATGCGGCTTCAAGGGCGCTCGTGGCCAAAGCCTTTCGGCACGGTTTCTTTTGGCCGACTGCCCTGGAAGAAGCTAAAGAGCTAGTCCAAAAATGCAAGGGGTGCCAGATGTTCCGCTCCAAGCCCCTTCAGCCGGCTTCCGCGCTGAAAAAAATCCCCATTGCCTGGCCCTTCGCAGTTTGGGGCCTGGACATGGTAGGACCATTCAAGACGGCCCGAGGCGGCCTAACTCATTTGCTTGTTGCGGTGGACAAGTTCACCAAGTGGGTTGAAGCAAAGCCCATCAAGAAATTAAACGGGCCTACAGCAGTAACCTTCATCGCCGACATCGTGGTGCGGTACGGCATACCGCACAGCATCATCACCGACAACGGCACCAACTTCGCCGAAGGCGCCCTGGCTCGTTTCTGCGCGACGCAGGGCATCCGACTGGACTTAGCGTCCGTTGCCCATCCGCAGTCAAACGGCCAGGTGGAACGAGCCAACGGCCTCATCCTGTCCGGCATCAAGCCTCGATTGGTCGAACCACTCGAGCGCTCGACCGGCTGTTGGGTCGAGGAGCTGCCTGCCGTCCTCTGGAGTCTGCGCACAACCCCAAACAAATCAACCGGCTTCACACCTTTCATCCTTATCTACGGTGCCGAAGCCGTCATCCCGACGGATATAGAGTTCGACTCTCCGCGAGTCTCCATGTACACCGAGGAGGAAGCCGAAGAAGCACGCCAAGACGGCGTCGATCTGCTGGAAGAGGGCCGACTGTTGGCACTCAGTCGGTCCGGCATCTACCAGCAGAGTCTGCGCCGATACTACAACCGCAAGGTCAAGCCAAGATCGTTCCAAGAGGGCGACCTTGTGCTCCGGCTGATTCAGAGAACAGCCGGCCAACACAAGTTGTCGGCGCCTTGGGAAGGTCCCTTCATCATCAGCAAGGTGCTAGGGAACGACGCCTACTATCTAATCGATGCTCAGAAGCCTCGAGCGCGCAAGAGGGACGACTCCGGCAAAGAGACAGAGTGCCCATGGAATGCGAATCTTCTTCGAAGATTTTACAGTTGATGCAGTATGTATCGCACTACCCTCTTTGTATTAAAGTACTAAGACCTTAGGCCCCCCGGGACGAGCTCGGGGACTGCCTTTTTGACTATCTGTATGATAAGAACTACGCTTCCGAATATGATGTTCCTTTTTATCATACTGTCTGGCACCGGGTCCGACTAGTCGGCCCGGGGACTCGCCGTATTGCGCTATGAAATGCTCCCTGCGGTCAGACAGGTAATGTGTTGCGCTCAAAGCCGTCTCCTGTCAAAATCCGCAGCTCGCAGAGCGACTGTCGGTAGGCAGGGGACAAGCAAGAACGAGCGCCCACATGAAAAATGGCTAAGGACCTAAAAGCTATGCATAGCCCAAGCCGGCTACCAGCCTCCCCCCACCGAGCCGACTCATGAGCAGTCGGCTCGCCGTCTCAACTTTTATCAAGGACAGCCGACTCTCGAACAGTCGGCCTGTCAGTCCCTAGCCGACTTGCTGAAGACACTCTAAATGACTAAGTACTTGCCTTCCTGAAGTAGCCAAGCACTTGACCCGGCAGCAGTCCGCAGAGCGGCTGCCCAGCCGGCAAGGCGACAACTAAAGGAAGGCGGCAAAGGAAAAAGTCTGAGGAGCAATAAGCAAGGAAAGGCGGAAATTAGATAAAATATTTACATAGGCCCTCGGCCGAATCACCGAATAAGAATTCAGGATACACCCAGTGGGTGGAATTGTTCGAATCTAACAAGTCTTGCAAAAAGTTAAAAAAGACAGATAAACAGAAGCAATCTAGCAGGCGGCCTCCGGGGCCGGCGGATTGGAGGTGACGGCGGTGTCGGATGCCGGGGTAGTCGGCTGGGCGGTCTCAGCCTGGTCACCTCCGGCGGCGGGCGCCTTGTCCCTGCGCGGCTCGTTGCTGGAGGCGCGGTCGAGTTGAGGCTGGCCACCTGCTTCGTCTTCTGGCGCCTCCTCCTCGCCTCCGTCCTCTGACTCGTCCTCCTCCTCGATGCTGGAGTCGATCACCTCCGCCGAGTCCTCCTCGTACTCCGGGTTCATCCCGAACCAGTCCGGCAGTGCCTCCTCACCGCCTTCAGTCCGCTCGAGCACGAAGACGCTGGTGTCCGTGTACTTGGCGATGGCCGCCGCGCGCTCGACAAGGGCACCTTCTGCGGCCTCCAGCTCGGCCTGGGCCTCTGACCGGAATGCGGCCAGACGGTCCAGGTCCAGCCCCGGATACCACCCCTTGACGAACTCCAAGGCTCGGCGTGCTCCGGCCCGAGCCGAGGAGCCCTTCCAAGCCTCAAAGCGGCCGGGGGCGACTTCCAGCCAGTCGGCGGTCCGACTGGCGGTGCGAAGAGCCGGCACGTCCGGCCACAGGGCGGCAACCCGCTTGGGCACCGGCACGCTGAAGACGGCGCAACAGACGGTGAGCAGGACGAAGACGAGCCCCGATGCTCAGAAGCTGCTCGTCGATGGTTCGGGGGGCGTTGGCGGCAATCACTTCACCCTTCGCCCTTCGCTCCTCCCGAGCCGCCTCGATGGCCAGAGGGACGGCCTGCGAATGGCCGGGAAAGAAGTCTGCCAAGGCAAAAAAGAAGATACTCAGAAAATCAAAAATCAGCTCGACACAGAGTTGGAAGACCAAAGAAGAGAAAAAGAGTTACCATCGACGATGTCCTCGAGCTCGTGGTAGCCGGAGGTCAGCATCGCCTCCCGGTCGGTCTAGGCGGAGCGTTCGACCTCGAACTCGGCCATGAGGGCATCCTCACGCGACTTGCCGTCGTCCCGCGCCTTCCGGAGCAGCTCCTTCTGCTCGGCCAGCTGCGTCGCCAGCAGATCGCGCTCTTTAACGAGCTTGTCGCACTCCTCCTCCTTGGCACGACGAGCGGTGTTGGCCTCGCCCAGTTGCTCCTGGAGGGCGGCGTTGGCGCTTGAAGATCGAAGAAGAAGACAAGGAAGTCATCAGCAAGGTAGATCGCCGGGGAGATCCGGCCCGACTGCTCAGCAGTCGGCCCGAATCTCGGGGACTACAGCCCGCGGGCGCGCCAGCGCGCCCCCGCGGAGAAGAAGGAAGATAGATCGCCGAGGAGATCCGGCCCGACTGCTCAGTAGTCGGCCGGAATCTCGGGGATTACAGCCCGCGGGTGCGCCAGCGCGCCCCCGCGAAGAAGGAAGAAATAACTCACCTCGGCTTTCCGTCAGGTCGGCGGTCCGCTTCTTCAGCTCCTCAACGTTGCAGTTGAAGACAGCGGCGCGGAGATTATGATATTCCTGCAAAAAGCCGGCAAAGGCAAAAGTTAGTATTCGGGGCTTACTAGAGGGAGTTCCGAACCGTCTGCTCAGCAGCCGGCCCCGAACTCGGGGACTACACCCAGTGGGTGCGCAGGCACGCCCCCACAGAGAAAGACAGAAGGCGAACAGGAGAAAGGAAGCTTACTCAGACGGATGTCCTCAAGGCCAGATGCGCTCTGGTGCTGACCTGGAGGGCGTCGCCTTCCGCGCGCAGCTTTGCCTGGACGTCCAGGAGGGCCTGGTTCAGCGGGCCGGTGCCGCCTCCGCGCAACCAGCCGGTGGGCGCGGCACTGGAGGCCTCGACGTCCAGACTCGCCGAGCTGGCCGCGCCAGTCTCCCGAGCTCGCGGCGCCGAGCTCGTCCTCTCAAGCCGGCGGCGCGTCGGCACGGCGACCTGAAGAAGCAGTCGCGCCTCGGAGTCGTCTGTGGCCGGTGGATCCTGCGGGCCCACGGGCTGCTTGCCGTACGGCCTCCCAGACGGTGGCGGAGGCGGCGGAGGCGGTGTGTGAGTGTCCGAGCCTGAAGCGTCGCCGCCCTCCTCCAAGAGAGGGTTCACGGTGCCGACCTCCCCGGTCTGCCTCGTGAACTCAGGAGCCGGCAGCGCCGACGACAACGGAGGGACGAGCATCGCCGAGCGGCGACGCGCGTCCTCCTCAGCACGCCGCTTCATCGCGGCGGCAGTCTCGGCCTCCTCCAGCCTCCTCTGGGCGTTGGCGGCCGCCTTGTCAGCCTCCGCCTTCTCTAGGCGGTCGGCCTCCTCCTCCTCGCGCTTCTCCCGCGCGTTCCGTTCCGTCGCCTCCCGAAGGTCGGCGGCGGGATCGACCCGCCGAGTGTTGGCGGATGTCTCTACCGACCACATGACAGAGGGGACGGCGGCTCTCTCAAGGGAGAGGGGAGCTCTGGAGAAGATCGGAGGGAAAAAATCAAGGAAGACTCGGATAAAATCCAGCAAAGAAAATGAAAGAGTAGAAGGACTTACGAGGAAACTAGCGGCGGCCTTCTCACTTCCTTTCGGAAGCGGTTGGCCTTCGCGGCCGCCTCCTCCCGCTTGGTCGCGGCGGCGGCCCCCTTGAACTTCTTGTGCTTGCCGCCGGGCGCACTCGGCCCGGCGTGGCGCCTCTTTGCGCCGACTTGGCCGGAGGAGCCGGCCCTCGGCTGGCGGCGCGGGACGACTTCCACGTCGATGTCGTCCTCGGGCCAGTCGGCGAAGGTAGCCGGCGGCCTGAGGCCGCCGTCTGCCCCCTCTCCGCCGCCTTCGGCGTCGGCCTCCAGTGCCGCCGCCCCCAAGTCGGGGTCGTCGATGTCGCTGTCCTCGCGATCTGGGACATAGTCGCGGGGCTCTCTCATGGCGCCGGCCGCGGGCGCCGTGAGGGGATTCTGCCTAGAGGAAACCAACAAAAATTAGAAGACGGAGTCGGCTGCAAAGAAGATCAAGCTACAGAAGGGTGCGACTTACCATTGGAGGGGGGTTGTCGCGCGAGTACGGCTCCTTGCCGAACTGCCAGTTCTCCGTGAACTCGCAGTGCGCGATGTGGTTCAACAAGTTCGCCACCTTGCCACGGGGCATCTCCTTGGTGCACAGACGGCTCGGATCGTGGCGGCCGCTCATCTGACAGATGAGGTGTGGCCGGCCCTGGAGCGGGAGGACTCGGCGCGCCACGAAGGCGGCCAGAAGATCGGAGGAGACGAGCCCCTCCGACTGCAGCAGAACCCGGAGTCGCGCCACGGAGCCAGCTCCAGAGGGCGAAAGTGACTTGGACCGGTGGGACCAACTGGCAAGCCTGCCAGTCAGAGGCTCGGGGTCGAAGGGCGGCAGATTGACCCAGTCGCCGTCGGTGGAGATGTTCTTCACGTAGAAGTAAGACTTCTGCCACATCTTCACCGACTTCACCAACGGGATGGGAGGAAAAGGATTGTCGGCCGTCGAGCGCCGCACCGCGATGTAGGTGCCGCACTGAGCCGGCGTGCCGGCGGCCTGAGTACCAAGTTTTGAAGAGAAAAACTCCCCCCACAACTCGAGGGTGGGGAGAACGTCGATGTAGCCTTCGCACAGAGTGGCGAAGGCGGAAAGAAGCACCACCGCGTTTGGGGTGAGGTGGTGCGGCTGAAGCTTGTGGAACTCCAGGAACGAGCGAAAGAACCCGCTCGCAGGAAGCTCCAGCCCGCGCATTAGGTGCGAGTGGAAGATGACCCACTCGCCCTCCTCCGGCGCGGGACGGATCTCTCCCGCCGGCGCGGGACGGGCGTGCACCAGGTCCGTGCTCGGGAGACAGCGGGTCCGGCGGAGAAAGTCGATGTGCTCCGCCTCCACGTCGGAACCGTCCCACACGCCCGAGCGCGAGGCGGGGGGCGCGGCGGAGGAAGAGCTCATCGTCGAAGAAGAAGACGCTCTGGCTCGCGGCAGAGGAAGAAGGGAAGGCAGGAGAGCGGGGGAGAGGGTGTGCGTACAGTGCCGCCCCGCTCCTCCCCGCCTATTTATAGCCCTACGGGCTGAGGAGCCGAGGGGGCGGGCGTGGGATTAACTGCGCCCGCGGCCCCACGCCGCCCACGATTTATCCCCACGAA
>CAWUFU020000019.1:255000-448063 GCA_963921465.1 Triticum timopheevii
CCGGCGAAGAACCCGGTGGCTGTGTCGATTCTCTGCCTCCCCGACCACCTCTTCCAATTTTGCAAAGGTGATGCCCTCTTTGCTGCCCAACCACCTCTCCATGTACATGTTCATGCTCTGCTGCTTATACTAGTACGCTGGTATGTGCACAGCCCGTGCAATTTGTGACTACAAATCTTGCATATGATTTTTGCAAAAGGACAAAACTAAC
The DNA here is from genome assembly GCA_963921465.1 of Triticum timopheevii. NCBI lineage: Eukaryota > Viridiplantae > Streptophyta > Magnoliopsida > Poales > Poaceae > Triticum > Triticum timopheevii. The sequence continues at coordinate 255,212 of CAWUFU020000019.1, forward strand.
ACATTGCTCTTGAGAATTCTAACAATTCAACCGTTGTTTTTTGTTTGTGCGTAAATCTATTATGGTAGTTATCCCAAAAAAAAAGTTCTTGTGACAGTTATCATAAATTCATAATATCACTTATCCTCCTACCGTGGGGTTTCTGATGCAAATGTAATAATATTTTCTTTAGCAATGCATATCATAAAAATAAATTATCTTATAATCACATCTGTTCTATAAAGAACAATATTTTTATGGTTGCAGAACTTAGAAGAAAATGTACGCACGAAAAAGTTATCAGTCTTAGGTATTGGTACCGTGCTGTACTCTAATCACATGGTGACTTAGCTAATGTACTACCAACTCTACTATATTCTCCAAGACACGCAGACGGGGTACAATCTTTGGGCACATAAAATTCTCCGATGCCTTGTGCGGGCGTGAAACCCAACAGCTTGCCACACTCACAACATCCTCTGGTATTTGCGTATGGCCATAAAAAATCCTGTGATGCTGAAGGTCAAAGATAGGAGCATAGGGCATTGTAGTGGCTGCGAACTACTGCTACAGTTACAGAAAGTGTCGAAGCATCCTGCAATAAACAATTGTGGAGAGTTTCTGGATTTCTCAAGAGTTAAGTGTGTTTGCACAGTGAGTATTGTACATGCGAATCCCTTCACTTTGGACCCTAGGATCAATGCCATCAACGGCTGAAATTGCTTCTTAGGCTTATGATTCGAAATTTTAAAACTCATACACTATATAGTAGTATAGATATGTTCAGAAAGCTGAGAACCATTTTGACTTATGTGATCTGAAGACCCCCCAACCTGCAGAGAATGTTTGAAGACCCCTGATTAAACATGCCTAGAGCTATGTGATCTACACCATTTTAGCAAATGGGATATATGATATAAGTGATGACTGCTGAGACAATCCACCAGGAGCATTAATTTGCTCAGAGACTAGAGAGTGTGCAACAGCAAGTTCCTGATTGATTCAAAAATTAGCATGAAAGTAAAAAAAAAGTAACACACACATACACACAGACAGACAAAGTATAATCTACGAGTAGAATAATCACCGTGAGAATTCAGAAGAAACGTTCAGTGAATTCGTCTCCCTTCAGCAGGCCAATATGTTGCAACTGCATAACATAACGACTATAGGCCGCGTCACTAGCATTTGGATGATCACATATTTGGCACCACTCAGAAAATAGGTGTGCAACCTGTGAATCAACCAATATAATGCATCAAAAATCCTAGCATATACAATTCATTCTGATGTGTAAAAATGGACCTTTAAAATAATATGTTACACTATCTGATTCACAAATAGATACCAACGTAGACACGAGCTGGATAAACCCTATCTGATTTTATTTTCTCCACTTGAGATTTGCAGGGGAGATTGCATTGCCCGGAGGAAAGGCAGAGGAGGGTGATGCTAATGATGCAGCAACATCATTAAGGGAGGCAAAGGAGGAGATTGGGCTTGATCCAGCCTTGGTCACTGTCGTTTCCTCGCTTGAGCACTTCTTGCCCAAGGTAAGATGTCTATGAGTTCTCGCTTATACCCCTACTGGAAAAAATCACATTGTACAGCGGACAGACTATTTAAGTGCACACTAAAAGGCATGTTAGTTGTTTTTCTTCTTAGACTTCCAAAAAACACATGCATGCAGCCAAGATTTAGCATATGCTTATAGATGTTTTGAGGATTATGTAGCAGGCTTTTCTTTACAGTCCACTTTTGCCGGATAGAATTTATCTTTGTCCCTTTGACACCACGACACCCCTGACACCCGACACCTCTTCGACCTCCTGTTGACCGAAAAGGTGCTCTTCGGCCTTCCAGAGGCCGACGGGGTCATATATCTGTGAATTATGAGTTAGGTCATATATTTTCCAATTTTGTTATGAAAAACATCATATATATTTGCATTGATCGGGTGGATTTAAATGTGCAGTTGTTTCATCGCTGTGAGGGTCTGGTGTTCAACGACCTCCCCGTGCGTTCGACGAACTCCGCCCCTGCGTTCGTGGGTGAGCACAAATGACATCTCCTCCTCTCCCCCTTCATTTGCTCTGTTCCGGTCTTCGTGCCGATGAAACTTGCTAGCTATAGGTGTATTCAATCATCAGTATGCGTGACCACTATGCGTCTCCCGTTCGAAAGGGTTACATATATAAATATGCATTCATTTGCATATTTATAACCGTAATTCTTTCGAATTCTCCAACGTTATCCATGGACAGCCCGAGTATGTGTAGATTGAGTTCGTTTTCCCATATGCTCTGCTCCGGATCCGATGCAGAATTTCGTCAGTGCCTCTCTGTTGTTCTCTAGGTACACATCCTCTCTGCTTATTGCCGAGACGTGTATCAGGAGAATAGCGGGGAGGTGCTGCCGAAATTTTGTGTCGGATCCGGAGCAGAGCATGGGAAAATGAACCCAATCTACACATACTCGGGTGGGATTAGGACCTATCTTTACCTATTAGCGTCTAGGTTGCATGGACGTAATAAAACTAAGAAACTCTATTAACTGATGAATATGGTTTGCTGAGTTATGTATGTATTTCTTGTGTGTCCAGTAGCTAGGCAAGATGAGTGATCGTGCGTGGATGTACACCGGTCACCCTAGTCAGAAAGACATGACCCCTGAATGGATGACAAAAACCAAGGGGTTTATCAGAGCTGCTTTTGCAAATGGACAGAAAACAACCTGGTGCCCCTGTGTTGAGTGCGACAACAATCGTAAGATGTCAGAGTTTGAAATGATCAAACACCTGCAGAAGTGGGGTTTTACGCTCGGTTATACGATGTGGACATTTCATGGTGAGTCTGCCCAACGTTCCAGAGCTGAGGAGGGTCGTCATCGCACCGACGAGCATGGTACCGGGATGGAAGACCTGGTGCAAGACTTTGATGATGCTCGGGATTCGGACGATGAGATGGAGGAATCTGCAAAGGCCTTCAATGATATGTTGGAGTCTTCGAAGCGTCCTCTCCACGAGCACACCGAGCTTTGTCAGCTGGATGCCATCGCACAAGTAACGGCTCTGAAGGCTCAATTCAAGTTGGGCAGAGAATGCTATGACGCGATAGTGACACTATTTGGACGCTTTCTACCCAAAGGCCATATACTGCCTGCAAACCTGTACCAGTCGGACAAAATCCTCCGTGTACTTAAGATGCCCTATGAGAAGATAGATGCCTGTGAGAATGGATGTGCCTTATTTAGGCTCCAGTATGCGGACTTGAACTATTGTCCCATTTGCATGTCTTCCAGGTATGTTGAGGTATACAACGGTATGGGTGAGAAGAGTCAGACCAAAATCCCCATTAACGTTCTTTGGTATATGCCAATCATACCAAGACTTCAACGTCTATTCATGGTCGAAGAGACGGCTAGACAGATGACATGGCACAAATTGGGCAAAAGAACCGAACGGGATGCAGATGGGAATCTGATGATGGTACACACATCGGATGGTGCTGCATGGAAACACTTCGATGCATTGCATGATGAAAAAGCGGCAGATCCAAGGAATCCTCGAGTAGCCATCAGCACGGATGGGTTCAATGTGTTTGGTATGATGGCAGCCCAATACAGTTGTTGGCCTGTATTTGTCATTCCACTCAATCTCCCCCCTGGACAGATTATGCAAAGAAAGAACATTTTCTTGATGTTGATAATTCCGGGGCCCAACTATCCGGGGAAGAATATGAATGTGTACATGCAGCCGCTTAAGGATGAACTGCAAGAAGCTTGGGATAATGGGATCAAGACATACGACGCCGCTACAAAAAACTTCCTAATGCGCGTGTGGTACATGTACTCGATGCATGACTTGCCGGCGTATGCGCTATTTGTTGGCTGGTGTGTGCATGGAAGGTTCCCGTGCCCCACATGAAAGGCAGCTCTTGAGTTTCGTTGGCTGCAGGCGGGTGGCAAGTTTTCTTGCTTCGACATGCATAGACAGTTCCTGGATCCTCACCATAAGTTCAGAAAAGACAAGAAGAACTTCATCAAAGGTAGAGATGTCAAAAACATTGCACCACCTGCATTGACAGGCCAACAGACCCTGGATCAGTTAAACGCTCTCGAGCCGGATCCAAAGCGTCCAGGGTATTTCAAGGGGTATAATACGGAACACGTCTAGACCCACAAGATATGCTTGTGGGATCTGCCGTACTTCAAAGACCTCCTTTGCCCACACAACACCGACGTGATGCACACTAAAAAGAATGTCGGCCAGGCCCTCTTTGGTACATTGTTCGGCATAGAGGGGAAAATGAAGGATAATCCTAAGGCCAGAGTCGATCAGGAGGCTCTATGTGATAGACCGCTACAAAACATGAAACAACCAAAAGGAAAGAAGAACTGGACAAAGCCAAAGGCATGGTTCAATCTTGGAAGGCCGGTTATGAGGGAAATACTCCTCTGGGTGAAAAAGGAGTTGATGTTCCCCGATGGGTATGCATCAAATCTAAAGAGGGGAGCGAGCCTTGAAAAATTGAAAATATTTGGTCTCAAGAGTCATGATTGGCACATATGGCTTGAGCGGGTAATGCCGGTGATGTTGTGTGGCTTTATCCCTGAAGATGAATGGCTAGTACTGGCAGAGCTGAGCTATTTCTTCCGTGTTCTATGTGCGAAAGAATTATCACCTGGCTTGCTAGAAGAAATGGAAGAGTTGGCACCGGAGTTGATCTGCAAGTTGGAGAAGATCTTTCCACCTAGCTTCTTTAATCCAATGCAGCATTTGATTTTGCATCTCCCGACCGAGGCACGATTGGGGGGGCCCGTGCAGAATTGTTGGTGCTACGCAACTGAGAGGATGCAGAAGACGCTTCGAGCAAAATGTAAAAATAAACGTCGAGTTGAAGCATCGATGGCCGAGGCATTCATTACTGAGGAGGCGGCAAACTTCGTGACAACACACTACAAAGCCAAAACTCATCATTTGCATAATCCGAAGCCTCGGTACAATGTTGGCGACCCTAAAAAGGGTGGATCCAACCTCAGCCTATTCAAAGGGAAGCTCGCACTAGCCGGTGCTTATACTCCCTTATTGTTGGATAATGACGAATGGCGGACCATTACATTGTATATCTTGAACAATCTAACAGAAGTGCGGCCGTACATCGAGTAAGTTCTCGGTACATTGTTTCGCAACCTCTACTTCATTTGAACTGCTCTTATTCCTGGATATTTGATACAGTCGACACGTCGCCAAATTCTCGTATGGAGTAGTTATCCAAAAGGATTCCGTCGAAGAGTATGAGCTTCGGGCAATGCATGGAGGCGGCTATCCCGATTTCATCTCTTGGTTCAAACAAACGGTAATTTCCATTAGACCATTCCATTTCTTCTTCTAATTTCTGGCTAATGCAACAATCCTTTCGTATTAAACTTGTAGGCTAGTTCAGAGTCTATGGACGCCGAATTGAGACAAGTCGCTAATGGTTTTGACTATAAGGTCCATTCATTTGACAAATACGAGATCAACGGGTATCGCTTTCGTACCTATGGCAAAGAGCTATCTATGGCCGACCGAAAGTCTACAAATTGTTGTGTCTCTGCTATCGGCGAAGGAGATACCGAGTATTATGGAAGAGTTGAAGCAATTTATGAACTTCTATTCTATGGTGCAAACCCACCGAACGTCATAGTTTTCAAATGTCATTGCTTCCAGCCGAAAGAGACTAGAAGGACTCATGAACATCTAGGGCTAGTCGAAATCAAACAAAGCACCCATTTGGGTGTTCCCGATGTCTATATTACGGCTCAACAGGCAACCCAAGTTTTCTATCTACCATGGGCCTGCCAAAGTGATCCAAATCTCAAAGGTTGGGATGTCATTTATGAAGTGCCGCCACGTGTTAGACCACCTCCCCCCAATGAACAGGATTATGAACCTGACGTTAATCCAGACACATATGAAGGAGAATTGTTCCAAGAAACATGTCTTTCCAAAAAACGTTTCAAGAACCGCTCACCTCATAACATTCAAGTAGACAGTGGCAGTGAATCCGAGCCTGAGCAGGAACAAGAAGAGCCGGAACAAGAAGAGGTTACTGCTGCAGATGACCTGTCAATGCTTGACCGATTACATGCAGGAGGCCTTCCAGATGTTGATGAATTTATTGATGATGATGATGAGCACGTCATTACTGATAGTGATGAGCATGATGCATTTATTGACCCCGAAGCATATATAGACGATGATGATGCATTTATTAATGATGACGATGAAGATTAATATTATAGTTCATGTCAGGTATTCCATTATTATTATATACATATATATTATTAATTAGTTCAAGTTTTAACCTAGCTAGCTCTAAAATGAGCTATACTTAGCATTTATTCCTCCAAAATGAATTTGTATGCTTAGCTAGCTCAAAAATGACATAACAACCTTAATTAGCTCAAAAATGACTTTAACCTAGGATAGCTCTAAAATGAGCTATACTTAGCATTTATTCCTCCAAAATGAATTTGTATGCTTAGCTAGCTCAAAAATGACATGAAAACCTTAATTAGCTCAAAAATGACTTTAACCTAGGATAGCTCCAAAATGAGCTATACTTAGCATTTATTCCTCCAAAATGAATTTGTATGCTTAGCTAGCTCAAAAATGGCATAACAACCTTAATTAGCTCAAAAATGACTTTAACCTAGGATAGCTCTAAAATGAGCTGTACTTGGCATTTATTCCTCTAAAATGAATTTATATACATATTATTATTCATGTCAGGTATTCATTTTCTTATGTTGTACTAATTTCGTTTACTCTTTGTCATTCTAGGTGTTGACAGATGGTGGGCACGGGTCGAGAGCGCTCCGGGGCTCCTACCTCGGTGCGTGGTGGGAGGGGTAGTTCCATTCCCCCCCCCATAGCCTCCGGAGAGCGCTAGATCTCAGTTTGTAGAGTCCAGCGACGGTCGCTTCTTCTTCGGCCGGGAGAGGTTGGGGGGGGGGTAAGAAGAAGCAGAAGGCTGCTAGAGGTGGACGTGGCGTCGGGAGAGGTAGGAAGGCTGCTATGCCTTCCTCGCCGCCACCCCCAGTTGAGTTACCCGACCACAGGGCTGCTCCGTCTCAGATCGAGCCATCTGAGGTGGACCCGTCTCGGACTCCACTCCACGAGCCTTCGGCCGACGAGCCTATGGCAGACGCGCCTATGGCCGACGAGCCTCGGGCCGACGACGAGCCTCGGGCCGCTGAGCCTCGGGCCGCCGAGTCTTCGCCCCACGAGACTCCGGAGCTCAGACGGGGTCACGCTGAGTCGGAGCCGAGCCCATGGGATGACTGGACAGAGTCGAGTGCACATGGTTGTGTTCAGGGTGGGGACTATAGTCCTGATAGCTATAGCAAGGGTGAGTGGGTTGAGGGGCGCAAAGTCTACCAGCGTGGTCGTACAAAGCTCCCGCCCACCCCGGCGACCCCCCGACCAGAGGTGGTTGATTGCGCCTAACGGGGAGAAGTAAGTGCATTTAACAGCAGATGGAAAACCTCTTTGCCATCTGCAAGCAGACGGCAAAGCATGCAGCCTTTGCCATCTGCTGGCAGACGGCAAACAGCCTGCAACCTTTGCCATCTGCTGGCTGACGGCAAAGAGCCTGCAGCCTTTGCCTTCTGCTGGCAGACGGCAAAGAGCTTGCAGCCTTTGCCATCTGCTTGCAGATGGCAAAGTATGCCGTTAGCCTTCTAACGGGGCTAACCCCGTTAAGAGGCTTTGCCATCTGCCAACAGATGGCAAAGCCACAGGCTCTTTGCCATCAGCCAGCAGACAGCAAAGAAGCCTTTACCGGCGGGGTTTCGGACGAACTATTTGCCATCTGTTGGCAGATGGCAAAGCCTTTGCCATCCGCCGACCATGCCTTTGCCATCTGTCATGGCAGATGGCAAATTCCCTGTTTCCAGTAGTGTACCCGGCGATCCTCCCCTCGTCACCCTGTGGAAAAGTGATCACCGGGTTGTATGTGGAACTTGTCTGGGTCTATTCTATTAAGTATCCGGTTCTAGTTGTCATAAGGTCAAGGTACAACTCCGGGTCGTCCTTTTACCGAGGGACACGGCTATTCGAATAGATAAACTTCCCTGCAGGGGTGCACCACATAACCCAACACACTCTATCTCACGCGCATGCGCACACCGCCCGCACCTGCGCCCGGAGCTCGCTCCGCCACGCCCCTGATCATTCCACCACCCGCGTGCACGTCCTGTGCCCGGTTCGCGCCCCGTCCTCCCCCGTGTGCATCATGGGCCACGCCTCGACGCCCCTCTCCCGTGCGTACGCCAGCACCCGCCGGTGGTGCTCTGTCCGCTGTTGCTCAAGCCTCCCTCTCCCCTTCTCCCCATCTGTCGCCGGTGGCCCGCGGCTCATCCATGCCACCTCAGGCTGCTCGCTACGCTGGGGTTCATGATGTCTACTACACAACCTTCTTCTTGTAGACGTTGGTGGGCTTGCAAGTGCACAGGTTTGTAGGACAGTAGCAAATTTCCCTCAAGTGGATGACCTAAGGTTTATCAATCCGTAGGAGGCATCGGATGAAGATGGTCTCTCTCAAACAACCCTACAACCAAATAACAAAAAGTCTCTTGTGTCCCAACACACCCAATACAATGGTAAATTGTATAGGTGCACTAGTTCAGCGAAGAGATGGTGATACAAGTGCAATATGGATGGTAGATAAAGGTATTTGTAATCTGAAAATATAAAAACAGCAAGGTAACTAATGGTAAAAGTGAGCGTAAACGGTATTGCAATGATAGGAAACAAGGCCTAGGGTTCATACTTTCACTAGTGCAAGTTCTCTCAACAATAATAACATAGATAGATAATATAACAAGCCCTCAACATGCAACAAAGAGTCACTCCGAAGCCACTAATAGCGGAGAACAAACGTAGAGATTATGGTAGGGTACGAAACCACCTCAAAGCTATTCTTTCGGATCGATCTATAAAAGAGTTCGTACTAGAATAACACCTTAAGACACAAATCAACCAAAACCCTAATGTCACCTAGATACTCCATTGTCACGTCAAGTATCTGTGGGCATGATTATACGATATGCATCACACAATCTCAGATTTATCCAACCAACACAAAGTACTTCAAAGAGTGCCCCAAAGTTTCTATCGGAGAGTCAAGAACGTGTGCCCACCCCTATGCATAGGTTCCCAATGTCACGAACCCCGCAAGTTGATCACAAAAACATACATCAAGTGGCACATGATATCCAATTGTCACCACAGATAATCACAGCAAGACATACATCAAGTGTTCTCATAAAGACTCAATCCGATAAGATAACTTCAAAGGGGAAACTCAATTCATCACAAGAGAGTAGAGGAGGAGAAACATCATAAGATCCAACTACAATAGCAAAGCTCGGGATACATCAAGATCGTGCCATAGACGGAACACGAGAGAGAACACACACAGAGAGAGAGAGAGAGAGAGATCAAACACATAGCTACTGGTACATATCCTCAGCCCCGAGGGTGAACTACTCCCTCCTCATCGTGGATAGCGCCGGGATGATGAAGATGGCCACCGGTGATGGGTTCCCCCTCCGGCTGGGCGCCGGAACGGGCTCCTGAGAGGTTTTTGGTGGCCATAGAGGCTTGCGGCGGCAGAACTCCCGATCTATCTTCTCTTCTGGAAGTTTTAGGGTACAAGAGTATATATGGGTGCAGGGGGTACGTCGGAGGAGCTATGGGGGCCCCACGAGGCAGGGGGGCGCGCCCGGGGGGGGGGGGGGGAGGGGGCGCCCCCACCCTCGTGGGCAGCCCGTATCTCCCCTAACGTGCACTCCAAGTTCCCTGGGTTGCTTTGCTTCCAAAAATAACTTCTCCGGTTGATTTTGTTCCGTTTTGACTCCGTCTGATATTCCTTTTCCTCGAAACACTAAAATAGGCATAAAACAGCAAATCTGGATAATAAAGCCCAATATTTCCTAAAACAGTAGATAAAGTAGCATGGAGCAATCAAAAATTATAGATACGTTGGAGACGTATCAAGCATCCCCAAGCTTAATTCCTGCTCGTCCTCGAGTAGGTAAATGATAAAAAAAAAGAATTTTTGATGCGGAGTGATACTTTAGCATAATTTCCATGTAAATCTTCTTAATTGTGATATGAATATTCAGATCCGAAAGATTCAAGACAAAAGTTCATATTGACATAAAAAAATAATACTTCAAGCATTCTAATGAAAGCAATCATGTCTTCTCAAAATAACATGGCCAAAGAAAGTTCATCCCTACAAAATCATATAGTTAGGTCATGCTTCATTTTCGTCACACAAAGATGTTCCCAACTTCTATACCCCCAATGACAAGCCAAGCAATTGTTTCATACTCAAATAATCTCAAACTTTTTCAACCTTCACGCGATACATGAGCGCGAGCCATGGATATAGCACTATGGGTGGAATAGAATATGATGATGGGGATTGTGTGGAGAAGACAAAAAAGGAGAAAATCTCACATTGACGAGGATAATCAACAGGCTATGGAGAAGCCCATTAATTGATGTCAACATGAGGAGTAGGGATTGCCATGCAATGGATGCACTAGAGCTATGTATGCTCAACAAAAGAAAACTAGTGGGTGTGCATCCAACTCGCTTGTTCATGAAGACCTAGGGCATTTGAGGAAGCCCATCGAAGGAATATACAAGACAAGTTCTATAATGAAAAATTCCCACTAGTATAAAAACACAACTTATGAGATTCACTACATGAAGAACAAGGTGCTACTTTGAAGCACAATATATGAGACTCACTATATGAAGAACAAGGTGCTACTTTGAAGCACAAGTGTGGAAAAAGAAATAGTAGCATTGCCCTTTTTATTTTTTTTATTTTTTTTCTTTTTTGGGCCTTTCGTTTTTTTGGCCTTTCTCTCTTTTTTTCTTTTTCTTTTCTTTTTGGGCAATGCTCTAATAATGATGATCATCACACTTTCATTGATTACAACATATGAATTACAACTCGAAACTAGAACAAGATATGACTCTATATGAATGCCTCCGACGATGTACCGGGATGGTGCAATGAATCAAGAGTGACATGTATGAGTAATAATGCATGGTGGCTTTGCCACAAATACGATGTCAACTACATGATCATGCAATGGCAATATGCCAAAAGTAATGTATGTCATGAATATGATGATGGAAGTTGCATGGCAATATATCTCGGAATGGCTATGGAAATGCCATGATAGGTAGGTATGGTGGCTGTTTTGAGGAAGATATAAGGAGGTTTATGTGTGATAGAGCGTATCGTATCACGGGGTTTGGATGCACTGGCGAAGTTTGCACCAACTCTCAAGGTGAGAAAGGGCAATGCACGGTACCGAAGAGGCTAGCAAAGGCGTAAAGGTGAGAGTGCGTATAATCCATGGACTCAACATTAGTCAAAAGAACTCATATACTTATTGCAAAGATTTAGAAGCCATCAAAAATCAAGTACTACGCGCATGCTCCTAGGGGGATAGATTGGTAGGAAAATACCATCGCTCGTCCCCGACCGCCACTCATAAGGATGCACAAGCCAGGTACACTTCATGTTTCAAATTTGTTACACAACTTTAACCATACGAGCATGCTACGGGACTTGCAAACTTCAACACAAGCATTCTTTGAATTCATAGTCACCCAACTAGCACGACTTTGATATTATCACCTCCATATCTCAAAACAATTATCAAGCATCAAACTTATCTTAGTATTCAATTCACTCAAAAGAAAGTTTCACATATCTTGAATACCAAGTATATTAATATTAAGAAAATTACCATGCTATTAACGACTCTCAAAATATTCTAAGTGAAGTATGAGAGTTCATCTATTTCTTCAAAATAAAACTACCACCATGCTCTAAAAGGTATAAGTGATGCACTAGAGCAAATGACAAACTACTCCGAAAGATATAAGTGAAGGTCAATGAGTAGCTAAATAATTATGCAACTATGCGAAGACTCTCTCTCATTTAATAATTTCAGATCTTGATACATTATTAAAACAGCAAGAAAAGCTAAAGAAAACTACATTGCAAAGAAAGCACAACTCATGTGAAGAAGCAAAAACTAAGGCTCAACCAATACTAACCGATAGTTGTTGAAGAAGAAAGGTGGGATGCCTACCGGGGCATCCCCAAGCTTAGATGCTTGATACTTCTTGAAATATTATCTTGGGGTGCCTTGGGCATCCCCAATCTTGAGCTTTTGTGTCTCCTTAATTCCTCTCATATCATGGTTTCTCTTTTTATCAAAAGCTTCATTCACAACAAACTCAACAAGAACTCGTGAGATAGGTTAGTATAAACCAATGCAAAACCTTATCATTTTCTAATGTAACAAATCACTTAAATAATTATTCAACATTGCATACTAAATGCCTCTGCATTATTTAATACTCCTATCCTCAAATAGAATCATTAATCAAGCAAACATATGCAAACAATGCAACCATAACAGCAATCTGCCAAAACAGTATAGTCTGTAAAGAATGCAAGAGTATCAATACTTCCCTGACTCCAAAAATTATGAACTAAAATTTCCAGTGTAATAAATTTATCAGAGCTCAATATTAAAAAAGATTCAACATTATACCACTCTCTGACTTTTCTAGGGAATTTTTGCAACAGCGGTAAACTTTCTGTTTTTCAAACGGCAACATGTATACTAGCAAAATAAGCATGGCAAAGGCTATCCTTGACTTCTTTATTGAAACTAAAGATGCAAAACATCATTCTAACTAAAATAAGCAAAAACTAACAAAAGGAAATGAAGCTCCAAGCAAAACACATATCATGTGGTGAATAAAAATATAGCTCCAAGTAAAGTTACCGATGGAAGTAGACGAAAGAGGGGATGCCTTCCGGGGCATCCCAAAGCTTAGGCTTTTGGATATTCTTGAATATTATCTTGGGGTGCCTTGGGCATCCCCAAGCTTAGGCTCTTGCCACTCCTTATTCCATAGTCCATCAAATCCTTACCCAAAACTTGAAAATTCCACAACACAAAACTCAACAGAAAACTCGTAAGCTCCATTAGTATAAGAAAATAAAACCACCACTTAGGCACTGTATTGAGCTCATTCTAAATTCATATTGGTGTAATATCTACTGTATTCCAACTTATCTATGGTTCATACCCTCTGATACTACTCATAGATTCATCAAAATAAGCAAACAACACATAGAAAACAGAATCTGTCAAAAACAGAACAGTCTGTAGTAATCTGTATCAAACGTATACTTATGGAACTACACAAATTCTACAAAATTAGGAAGTCCTAATAAATTCGTGTACCAATCCAGATCAAAAAGAATTAGATCAGAAGCACGTTTCTGTGAATTAACAAAACTAATTTACTGGGTGCAAAAGTTTCTGATTTTCAGCAGGATCAACACAACTATCACCGTAAGCCATCCTAAAGGTCTTACTTGGCACTTTATTGAAACAAAAGCTATAGAACATGATTAATACAGTAGCATAATCATGTGAACACACAAAAATAGTAAGCATAAGTATTGGGTTGTCTCCCAACAAGCGCTTTTCTTTAATGCCTTTCTAGCTAGGCATGATGATTTCAATGATGCTCACATAGAAGATAAGAATTGAAACATAACGGGAGCATCATGAAACATATGACTAGCACATTTAAGTCTAACCCACTTCCTATGCATAGGGATTTTGTGAGCAAAACAACTTATGGGAACAATAATCAACTTGCATAGGAAGGTAAAACAAGCATAACTTCAAGATTTTAAGCACATAGAGAGGAAACTTGACATTATTGCAATTCCTACAAGCATATATTCCTCCCTCTAAATAATATTCAGTAGCATCATGAATGAATTCAACAATATAACCAGCACCTAAAGCATTCTTTTCATGATCTACTGGCATACAAAATTTACTACTCTCCACATAAGCAAAATTCTTCTCATTCGGAATAGTGGGAGTATCATAAGAGACTTGAACACTAAAAATTGTTTCCACATTAAAAGAGTAATGTTCAGAAAAAGGGTAATCATAATCATGACAAGATTTGTAAATATAATCATCACTACTTTTTATAGCATAAGTTTCATCACAATAATCATCATAAGTAGCAACTTCGTTCTCATCATAATCGATTGAAACCTCTCCCAAGATAGTGGAATCACTAAATAAAGTTGACACTCTTCCAAATCCACTTTCATATTCATCATAATAAGATTCAACATCCTCCAAAATAGTGGGATCATTACTTCCTAAAGTTGACACTCTTCCAAACCCACTTTCATCAATATAATCATCATAAGTGGGAGGCATGCTATCATCATAACAACTTTGCATATCAAAACTTGGGGTGCTAAAAATATCATCTTCATTAAACATAGCATCCCCAAGCTTGGGACCAACATTAATTTGAGCAAATATATTCTCAAATATTTCATCCTCATCAAACATAGCTTCCCCAAGCTTGGGCCCTTTCATATCATAAGCATAATCACTCTCATCATTAAAAATATTGATAGCACCAATAGTATAGCAATTATCATCATCACAATGAGTAGTAGGAGCAACATCATTCGGGAGGGATACCTTTCTACCTTTGTTGCTCCTTCTTTTCTTTTTCTTCTTCATATTATGTGTGGGTTCAACCTTCCTCTTTGAGCTCCTTATTGATGAGATTGGTTGGATAGAAGAGTCCTCCTCTTTACCTGATTCATCATAAGAAATAATAGGAGGATATTGCGAAGTCTCTTCCCTTTCGTTAGCATTCTCTTCATCTTCTATTTGTTTTCTTTTCTTTATGTAATTGGCAATATAAGGATTTTCAATGCAATTCACCGCACAATACATATAAATCTTCTCTAGATCAAAATGAAGTACTTTATCAAGGGCAAATTTTGGAATATTCTTAGTTATACGTTTCATTTCTTCATAACCCAAAAGAAGGTTAAGCTCTTTATGATGCTCAAGGGTAATCAAATTATCACAATATTTGGAAACGACTTGATCATGAAACAAATAGCATTGGAGCTTTAAATGACCAGAACATTCATCTAGCTCTTCTTGCAACAATTTGGTTTCTAAGTACTTATGCCTCTTGCAATAAATATCTTCTCTACTTGGTGTGTTAATGAAAACATGCACTCCACAAAAGTTTACATGCTCATAAGAGATATTTTCATCATAACGAGTGCAATCATCATTAGCATCATGGATATTCAAAGAATTCGTACTAACAACATTGCAATCATGCTCATCATTCAAAGATTTAGTGCCAAACAATTTAGAGATTTCTTCTTCTAGCACTTGAGCACAATTATCATTTCCATCATACTCACGAAAGATATTAAAAAGGTGAAGCGTATGAGAAAAACTCAATTCCATTTTTTTGTAATTTTCTTTTATAGACTAACTAGTGCTAAAACAAGAAACAAAAAGATTCGATTGCAAGATCTAAAGATATACCTTCAAGAACTCACATCCCCGGCAACGGCGCCAGAAAAGAGCTTGATGTCTACTACACAACCTTCTTCTAATAGACGTTGTTGGGCCTGCAAGTGCACAGGTTTGTAGGACAGTAGCAAATTTCCCTCAAGTGGATGACCTAAGGTTTATCAATCCGTAGGAGGCGTAGGATGAAGATGGTCTCTCTCAAACAACCCTACAACCAAATAACAAAAAGTCTCTTGTGTCCCCAACACACCCAATACAATGGTAAATTGTATAGGTGCACTAGTTCGGCGAAGAGATGGTGATACAAGTGCAATATGGATGGTAGATAAAGGTATTTGTAATCTAAAAATATATAAACAGCAAGGTAACTAATGGTAAAAGTGAGCGTAAACGGTATTGCAATGATAGGAAACAAGGCCTAGGGTTCATACTTTCACTAGTGCAAGTTCTCTCAACAATAATAACATAGATAGATAATATAACAAGCCCTCAACATGCAACAAAGAGTCACTCCGAAGCCACTAATAGCAGAGAACAAACATAGAGATTATGGTAGGGTACGAAACCACCTCAAAGCTATTCTTTCGGATAAATCTATAAAAGAGTTCGTACTAGAATAACACCTTAAGACACAAATCAACCAAAACCCTAATGTCACCTAGATACTCCATTGTCACCTCAAGTATCCGTGGGCATGATTATATGATATGCATCACACGATCTCAGATTTATCCAACCAACACAAAGTACTTCAAAGAGTGCCCCAAAGTTTCTATCGGAGAGTCAAGAACGTGTGCCAACCCCTATGCATAGGTTCCCAATGTCACGAAACCCGCAAGTTGATCACCAAAACATACATCAAGTGGCACATGATATCCCATTGTCACCACAGATAATCACGGCAAGACATACATCAAGTGTTCTCATAAAGACTCAATCCGACAAGATAACTTCAAAGGGGAAACTCAATTCATCACAAGAGAGTAGAGGGAGAGAAACATCATAAGATCCAACTACAATAGCAAAGCTCGGGATACATAAGGATCGTGCCATAGAGGGAACACGAGAGAGAACATGAGAGAGAGAGAGATCAAACACATAGCTATTGGTACATACCCTCAGCCCCGAGGGTGAACTACTCCCTCCTCGTCATGGATAGCGCCGGGATGATGAAGATGGCCACCGGTGATGGGTTCCCCCTCCGGCAGGGCACCGGAACGGGCTCCCGAGAGGTTTTTGGTGGCTACAGAGGCTTGCGGCGGCGGAACTCCGGATCTATCTTCTCTTCTGGAAGTTTTAGGGTACAAGAGTATATATGGGTGCAGGGGGTACGTCGGAGGAGCTACGGGGGCCCCACGAGGCAGGGGGCGCGCCCGGTGGGGGTGGGCGCGTCCCCCCACCCTTGTGGGCAGCCTGTATCTCCCCTGACGTGCACTCCAAGTTCCCTGGTTGCTTTCCTTCCAAAAATAACTTCTCCAGTTGATTTTGTTCCGTTTTGACTCCGTCTGATATTCCTTTTCCTCAAAACACTGAAATAGGCATAAAACAACAAATCTGGGCTGGGCCTCCGGTTAATAGGTTAGTCCCAAAAATAATATAAAAGTGGATAATAAAGCCCAATGTTGCCTAAAACAATAGATAAAGTAGCATGGAGCAATCAAAAATTATAGATACGTTGGAGACGTATCAGTTCACCCGTGCGACCACGTCGCCGCGCCCCCGTGTGCCGCTTGCGGCCTCGCCGCTGCCGTCGCCCCGCAGCCACGCCCGCTGATGCTCCTGTGCGCCACCGCATGCATCGCCGCTCTCGGCCGGAGCCTCTCTGCCTTCCCCTACCATCTACCATCTACACGAGCTCGACCCGCGGCCGCGTCGACCTCCCCCGCGCCCTCTTCCCCTGGCCACCTCCCCTCCGGCCCGCCACCCTGATCCGGCCGGCGCCCGCGCAGCTCCTGGCTGCCGGCGCCCATGCCCGGCTTCCCCTGCCCCCGCTCGGACGGGCAGGCGCCCGCCCACCCAGAGCTCCGCCCCGTTTCGCCAGCGCCTGATCCACTAAGCCCCCAGGGGCCAATGACAAGGGGCCCCGCCCCCAGAACATTTAAAAAGGATAAAAAATTAGTTAAAATAAATAGTAGTAAAAATAATAATTAATTAATTAATTAGTTAGTTAATTAATTAACTTAATTAACTTAACTTAATTAACTCTATTTAATTAACCTAATTAGCTACTGATTAATTATCTAAACAAACACTGACACGTGGGACCCACATGTCAGGTTGACCAGGTCAACGGTCAGAGTTGACCGCTGATGTCATGATGACGTCATAAAATGAATTTCGAATTAAATTAATTCTGTTAATTCTAAAATGAATTAAGACTTTAAAAATGCATATAAAATAAACCGTAGCTCGGATGGAAAAACTTTGTACATGAAAGTTGCTTAGAGCAACGAGACGAAACCGGATACGCAACCCTACGTCCGCCACGTGTCCCTAGCATAGTGAACCTACAACATTCCACCTCCGGTTCATCTGTCCGAAAACGTGAAACACCGGGGATACTTTCCCGGATGTTTCCCCCTTTCGCCGGTATCACCTACTACCGCATTAGGGCACACCTAACACCGCTCATTGTCATGTCATGCATCGTCATGCTTATGTTTGCATTGTATTTACTGTTTCTTCCCCCTCTTCTCTCCGGTAGACTATGAGACCGACGCTGCTGCTGCCCAGTTCGACTACGGAGTTGACGACCCCTCCTTGCCAGAGCAACCAGGCAAGCCCCGCCCCCTTGATCACCAGATATCGCATATTCTTCTCTCTACTGCTTGCATTAGAGTAGTGTAGCATGTTACTGTTCGGTTACTCCTATTCTGTTGCATAACCTGTCATTGTTGCTACAGTTGATGATACCTTGCCCGCAATCCTAAATGCTTAGTATTGGATGCTAGTTTATCATCAGTGGCCCTACATTCTTGTCAGTCTGCCTGGCTATACTATCGGGCCATGATCACTCGGGAGGTGATCACGGGTATATACTATACATATATACATACTATACAGATGGTGACTAAAGTCGGGTTGGCTCATTGAGTACCCGCAGGTGATTCCGATGTGGGGGCTGGAAGGACAGGTGGCTCCATCCCGGTAGATGTGGGCCTGGGTTCCCGACAGCCCCCGACTGTTACTTTGAGGCGGAGCGACAGGGCAGGTTGAGACCACCTAGGCGAGAGGTGGGCCTGGCCTTGGTCAGCGTTCGCGGTTACTTCATAATAACATGCTTAACGAGATCTTGGTATTTGATCTGAGTCTGGCCACTGGCCTATACGCACTAACCAACTACGCGGGAACAGTTATGGGCACACGACGTAGTGGTATCAGCCGAAGCGTTCTTGACGTCAGCGACTGAGCGGCGCGCGCCGGGTTGGACCGCGTAACGCAACTTCCTTTGTAATGGAGGTTGCTAGGTCTGCTCAGCGGCCGCGTACGCAACGTGCATTTGTGCAATGGGAGATGGGCCCAGAGCCCTGCGCGCATAAGATTTATACCGGCGTGCTGACCTCTCTGATGTGCCTAGGTTGGGCTGCGACGTGTTGATCTTCCAAGGCCGGGCATGACCCAAGAAAGTGTGTCCGGCTAAATGGGATCGAACGTGTTGGGTTATGTGGTGCACCCCTGCAGGGAAGTTTATCCATTCGAATAGCCGTGTCCCTCGGTAAAAGGACGACCCGGAGTTGTACCTTGACCTTATGACAACTAGAACAGGATACTTAATAAAACACACCCAGAGAAGTTCCAGAGACATCCCGGTGATCACTTTCCCACAGGGCGACGAGGGGAGGATCGCCGGGTAGGATTATGCTATGCGATGCTACCTGGAGGACTTCAATCTACTCTCTTCTACTTGCTGCAAGACGGAGGCTGCCAGAAGCGTATTCTTCGATAGGACTAGCTATCCCCCTCTTATTCTAGCATTGTGCAGTTCAGTCCACCGATATTACCTCTTTACACATATACCCATGCATATGTAGTGTAGATCCTTGCTTGCGAGTACTTTGGATGAGTACTCACGGTTGCTTTGTTCCCTCTTTTCGCCCTCCTTCCTTTTCTTCTCGGATGCCACAACCAGACATTGGAGCCCAGGATCCATACGCCACCGTCGATGATGACTCCTACTACACTGGAGGTGCCTACTACTACGTGCAGGCCGCTGACGACGACCAGGAGTAACTTAGGAGGATCCCAAGCAGGAGGCCTACGCCTCTTTCGATCTGTATCCCAGTTTGTGCTAGCCTTCTTAAGGCAAACTTGTTTACTTATATCTGAACTCAGATATTGTTGCTTCCGCTGACTCGTCTATGATCGAGCACTTGTATTCGAGCCCTCGAGGCCCCTGGCTTGTATTATGATGCTTGTATGACTTATTTTATTTGTAGAGTTGTGTTGTGATATCTTCCTGTGAGTATCCGATCTTGATCATACACGTTTGCATGCATGATTAGTGTACGATTGAATCGGGGGCGTCACAGTTTAAGACAACGAAAAAATTATGTAGGGAATATTACCAGGAAATGCAAAATGGTATTATTAGATGTGGTATTGTTGAGGACAACGAAGCTATGCTTGCACGTTTTATGGGTGGATTAAATAAAGAGATTCAGACCATTTTAGAGTATAAGGAATATAATAATATCACACATTTATTCCATCTTGCTTGTAAAGCTGAACGTGAAATGCAGGATCCACAGGCATTGGCGCGAACTAACTTTTCTGTAGGTTGATATTCATCATGGACACCGTGTGCATCCTCTACTTCCACTGCATCAGCACCTCCATCACCTACCAGCTCCAGCCGTGATACAAGAAAGCGGGCACAACCACCACTATCTGCCAAGAGCACACCTGCCGGGCCTGCACAGAGGTCTTCTTCTTCCATGTCATCAACAGGGCACACAAGTGATATTATTTGTCATCGTTGTAAGGGAAGAGGTCACTATGCGAGAGAATGCAAATCTCAGCATCTGATGATTGCCACTAAGGATGGTGGTTATGAGTCCGCTAGTGACTATGATGAGGAGACTTTGGCTCTTATCACAAGTGAAGAATACGGTGGAGATGATAATTATCATGAGACGCAATACATGGCTGCTGAAGATGCTGACATGTATGAAAGTTTAGTTGCTCAATGTGTTTCGAGTGCGTAGGTCACACAAGCTGAGCAGAATCAGAGGCATAATTTGTTCCATACAAAGGGAGTTGTGAAGGAACATTCTGTCTACATCATCATTGATGGAGGGAGTTGCAACAACTTGGCTAGCATGGAGATGGTGGAGAAGCTATCTATCACAACAAGACCACATCCATGTCCTTACTACATCCAATGGTTCAACAACAGTGGCAAGGTTAAGGTAACATGTACTGTTCGTGTGCTTTTAGTATCTCTACATATGCTGACTATGTTGATTGTGATGTGGTACCTATGCAAGCTTGTTCCTTATTAGTTAGTACACCATGGCAATTTGATAAAAATTTTGTACACCAATGCAGAAATATTCAGTATACTCTTGTTCATAAGGATAAACATATTACTTTGCTTCCTATGTCTCCTGATATGTTTAATGTATTGAGTGGCTCTACAATATTCTCCAAAGTTCATTTGCATAGTGGATACCATCAAATTCGTATGGAATTGGGAGATGAATGGAAAACAACATTTAAAACTAAGTTTGGTTTATATGAGTGGTTAGTCATGCCTTTTGTGTTAACTAACGCACCTAGTACTTTCATGATATTAATGAACGAAGTTTTACGTGCTTTCATTGGACGATTTGTGGTAGTCTATTTTGATGATATACTGATTTATAGCAAATCTTTCGAAGAACATTTGGAACATTTATGTGATGTTTTTATTGCTCTAAGTGACGCACGTTTGTTTGGTAACCTTGGGAAGTGCACCTTTTGCATCGACCAAGTGTCTTTTCTTGGCTATGTTGTTACTCCACAGGGAATTAAAGTTGATAAATCCAATATAGAAGCTATTGAGAGTTGGCCGCAGCCCAAAATGGTCACACAAGTGAGGAGTTTCCTTGGACTCGCTGGTTTCTATAGGTGTTGTGTGAGAGATTTTAGCTCCATTGTTGCACCTCTCAATGAGCTTATAAAGAAGGATGAGCCTTTTGTTTGGGGTACCACACTAGAAGAAGCTTTCATGGTATTGAAAGATAAGTTGACACATGCTCCATTACTCCAACTTCCTGATTTTAATAATACTTTTGAGCTTGAATGTGATGCTAGTGGAATTGGATTACGAGGTGTGTTATTACAAGATAGCAAACCTGTTGCATGCTTTTTTGAAAAATTGAGTGGGCCTAGTCTGAATTATTCTACTTATGATAAAGAAGTATATGCTCTTGTTCGGACTTTAGAAACATGGCAACATTATTTATGGCCCAAATTTTTTTTATACATTCATGAATCTTCAAAACATATTAAAATTTAAGCTAATCTGAATAGTAAACATGCTAAATGGGTTGAATTCATTGAGACTTTCCCTTATGTCATTAAACACAAGAAGGGTAAAGAAAATGTTATTGCTGATGCATTTTCTTGTCACTATACTATGCTTTAACAACTTGACATAAAAATATTTGGTTTGGAGACCATCAAAGATCAATATGTGCATCATGTTGATTTTAAGGATGTATTACAGAATTGTAAAGAAGGAAGAACATGGAACAAGTTCATCGTTAATGATGGATTTATGTTTCGTGCTAACAAGCTATGCATTCCAGCTAGCTCCATTCGTCTTTTGTTGCTGCAGGAGGCGCATGGAGGAGGATTAATGGGACACTTTGGCATGAAGAAGATGGAGGATGTACTTGCTACACATTTCTTTTGGCCAAAGCTGAGATGGGATGTTGAGTGTTTTGTTGCTCGCTGCACTACATGTCAAAAAGCTAAGTCAAGACTCAATCCTCATGGTTTATGTATGCCTTTGCCTGTACCTAGTGTTCCTTGGGAGGATATATCTTTGGACTTTGTTTTAGGTTTACCTTGAACAAAGAAGGGGAGGGATAGAATATTTGTTGTCGTGCATAGATTCTCGAAAATGGCACACTTTATACCATGTCATAAAAGCGATGATTTTGTTAATGTTGCTGATTTGTTCTTTTGTGAAATAATTCGCTTGCATGGTGTGCCAAATACCATTGTTTCAGATCGTGATACTAAATTTCTTAGCCACTTTTAGAGATTTTTGTGGGCTAAGTTGGGGAATAAACTGCTTTTTAGTACTACTTGTCACCCCCAAACTGATGGACAAACTGAAGTAGTCGATAGAACATTGTCTACTATGCTTAGGGTTGTTTTGAAGAATAATAAGAAAATGTGGGAAGAATGCTTGCCTCATATTGAGTTTCTTATAATCGTTCATTGCATTCTACTACATAGATGTGCCATTTTGAAATTGTGTATGGTTTCCTTCCTAGTGCGCCTATTAATTTGTTGCCTCTTCCATCTTCGAAGAAGGTTAACTTTGATGCTAAACAACATGCTGAATTGATCTTAAAAATGCATGATTTAACTAAGGAACACATAGAGTGTATGAATGCTAAATATAAACTTGCTGAAGATAAGGGTAGAAAACATATTGTGTTTGCACCTGGAGATCTTGTTTTGTTACATTTGCTTAAGGATAGATTTCCTGATTTGCACAAATCAAAGCTAATGCCACGTGTTGATGGTCCTTTTAAGGTGTTAGAGAAAATAAATGATAATGCATATAAGCTTGAGCTGCCTGCAGATTTTGGGGTTAGTCCCACTTTTAACATCGCAGATTTGAAGCCTTATTTGGGTGAGGAAGATGAGCTCCCGTCGAGGACGACTTCATTACAAGAAGGGAAGGATGATGAGGACATCAATACCATTGTTACACCCACAACCCTGCTACTATACATACTGGACCAATTACTAGAGCTCGCGCACGCCAATTAAATTATCAGGTACTTTCGTTTCTTGGTAATGATTCTAATGTTCATGAGAATATGATGATGCCTAAATTGGATACATTTGTTTTGCTTACAAATGAGGGGCCTAGCTTGGAGAAGGATGAATAGTGGAGCAAGAACAAGCATGGAGATGATGGCATGCGCAAGGGAAACAAGAATGAAGTTTCAAGTGATGATTTCAGGACTTTGAAGCCACTTTAATGAGTGCATGAAGGCTTGGACGAAATATACAAGATGCCACTTCACGAATTTCGTCCAGATGCTATTATAGATGTTGCGTCACCTTATTATTGGGCCAGGCCCATGTAATTTCGAAATACAGAAGTATATGATGTTTTTAGAGTCCGTATGTGTGGGAAACAAGAGATAGGGTTGGTTTCGGACCCCTTCCCCAAGGGCCACGAAATTCGCACTCTTCCTCCATATTTACAACCCTTAGGGCGTCGTTTAGTCTTTGGGTTTTGTTTAGATTAAAAGTTCGCCATAGCTGCAACTTCGCGTACTTCGTTTGTGTTAAACGACCAGTCCAAGACGTCACAGAACCCCATCTTGATCAATAAATCTTTCATCTTATATTCGCAATATCCAGATTGCAATCTCAGTTTCTTGCTTGTTCTTCATTTGCTCGTAGGAAATAGACCCTCGTGGTCAGGTTGATCGTGCTCCGTCATGGTTAATAACCCCTCCGAAGTTGGTTTAGCTATTGCTAAGGCGCGACGTCTTCGCACATTCGTAGTCGAATCATCAAAGTCGACTCCCACGAAAAACGATAACTATCTCATCGAAACATCGGGACACCTTCACCTCTATCACCTTGGCTGGGACCGTTTGCGCCTTTTGTCTCACGTATATGACTTTATCGCTAGCATCCATATGATAGAGAACCCGGGCCAACATGACTAGTCGTAAACCAAGGTGGCACAAACTTACAGGGACATGCATAGATGATCCAGCAATGCACATGTCGGTCAGCAGCGAGTGCAACAAAGTTGTATCGAGGCTACAAAGGACTGCAGTAAACCCCGCGTGGCATTTCCCCGTAGGGATAGACATAGGAGCAAAGAAGCACACATGCCAATCAATCCATGTCTTCCGGAGTAGTAGCAAGCTACCAAGGCTCAATGGAAGCACTAGGACACATTTCCCCACAAGGAAGGCTACCAAGATTAAATAACTAGGTGTCGGATCCCACACATACCAAAGCATTTCAATAACATACGCACAATATGCTCTATATATGTAAATATAACATGGCATCACAACATAACTGTACGGCTCAAAGTATTTATTTAAAAGGCTCCAAGGAGCCACCCAACATACAGAGTCATACAAGCAACAAGCACATGCATAATCTTATCATGTCTGAGTAGAGATAACTGAAAAGAAAGAAGTCTACAAAGCCTGCCTGTCCACAAGACCCTCCATAGGAGCCAGACCTCTGTCTGGGATTCCCAAGCTAATCGGTCAACTCGAACTCATCAGAGGAATCTAAAGTTAGATCGAGGTCTCCTCTGTAAAAACATAAATTAAGCAAACGTGAGTACAAATGTACTCAGCAAGACAAAAGGGGATTGTGGAGTTTAACTTCAACAAGCTTGCTTTCACTCACTGGCTATCCTGTACTACGACTACCAGTTTTTGCTTTGAGGTGAGAAAGCACACACAACTCCACATATTCACCATATAAAAACACCACTATGGCTCCGCTCCTGTCTCCATATGGAAGGCCATCCATAGCACTCACACTTATCTTGTGTATTTTAGAATATCCATTTCAACTTGCCTATGAACAACGTAAGCTTTCCAAGTATTCCATATGTGAGGACACGGCTATCCAAATAGATCATTAACCCTGCAAGGGTGTACTTCTTCACACATGCTCTCACTACTTATCACCATGTACACGTCATTTATCTAGGTAACTTTCAAGCGGAAGCCTGGCGAGGTTGTCGGCCATGACCGGACAGGTCACACAAGACTCTAGTCTAGGTTTATCTCCTATTTGAGGTTGTATCCGCAACGGAAGTCCGATTGAGGTTTCTAACATGACCCCAAACAATGAGTGCAGGGTTCCCAAGAGCACCGTTCCGCTATCATCTTGGTATACCATGCCTCGGTGTCTCTACCACATCATAGCCTACCCCTAGGGTCATCGCTACACATGGACCCCAACACATATCCTACAAACACCATAAACTAGTTGCAACTCCTCGATAGAGATCAAGGAGATTAATAAGTTGAGAGGGTCAATTAAGTATCCCAATGCGTTGTAGTAACTGTTGGATCACAAACACGAAACTCAGTTCCTGAGGACGGTCCCAATGAGACAACCCACCATGTACTCCTACATGGCCTCTCATCGCTACCTTTACCAAATCATGTTCACACACTTAGCTCACAATAGTAGGACATGTTCACCACCATTCCAATCCATCACCCATATGGATCAGACCTGACACAACTCTAAGCATAACAGGCATAACAAGCAAGAATGGATGAGTAGTCACAACATGGCTCAAGGAATTGCTTCTCATGCTAGAAAGTTTTAACTATTTACTGTGACAAATATAGGTCATGCAGAGGAATGGGTTAAACTACCGAACAATGTAACAGTTGAATCGTTGTTGTCCTAGTGTAGTAAAATAGATCAAGAGCGACAGAGTGGGATTGTATCAGAATGCTCAAAGGGGATTTGCTTGCCTGGAACTTCTGAAGATAGTAACTCTTCATCGGTGTCAATGATCACAACGCCGGAATCATCTTCTTCTGAGAAGGAACAACACCGGCAAATAGAGAAGGAACACAATCAATGAAATGAAAAAATACGATGCATGATCATGATATGGCAATATGCTGTGATTTGGGATAGTGTAACTAGCAACTATTTAAGTGAAGTTGGTTTGAACCCAGGGTTCAAATTCAAACTCCATATACGACATTTCAAATGCCTTCTATTCAAATTGTCATATACAATAGCTTTAAGTTGTTCAAACATGCATGAAAATGCCATAAATAGATTCTTCATATTTTTATGATCATTTTCATATATAAATTATTTTCATTAGACTTATGGATTATTTACTATGATTTTTAGAAGTTTTAAACAATTTCTAAAATAAATAAATCATTTCAGATTTATTTAAATTCCAGAGATGAATTAATGCGTCAGTGTTATGTCAGAGAGATGTCATCGGTTTTACGGGCCATTCCAGGTCAAACCTGACCAATGTGGCCCACTAGTCAGTGACAGACTTCACTAAACAATGGATTAGGGTTAATTAAATCCTAAATTTAACTTAATCAGGGGTCCACATTTAAGTGTCTCATTTACTTAACATAGTAATTAATGTTAGCTTTAGCACCTCTACAAAACTAACTAGCGATTGGCCCCACATGTCATTGGCTTAGGAGGAGTCAAATCTGGCCAGAACGGGTCAAACCAGTCGGCGGTTAGTCACCATCGAGGCCTGAGACGGCAGAGGGGGCTCGGGGATGCTCCTCCGGCGACAAATTCATAGTGGATGGCATCACCATGCTGCCGGATCTTGTGCGCATTCAACAAAACACATGGGAGGCTGTGGGGTGGCCGGAGGCGACGGTGTCCGCGGCGGCCGGAGTTCGGGCCTCTTCGAAAACTAAGCTAGGCTACAGGGAAGGACGTGGGGGCGGTTGTGTTCCACTCATGGGAGCATGTGGAGCAAGAGAGCATGCTCGGTATCGATCTGCTGCTGCTGTGGCTACAGCGGGGGTAGTGACATGGCCAGCGGGGATGGGTCCACAGGTTCAACGGGAACAACGACTACACGGCGCATTCAAGCACAGGAAGAGAGGGGCTAGGCGTTTGAGCTCATAAAAATCCACCGAAGGTCTTAGCGGGCTCGGGGAAGTCCTGAAAACGACAAGAGGCGGTGGTGACCTTGGCCGTCCGAAGGTTGTAGACGACGCCGAGGACGGCGCTACGGAGCTTCTGGTGTCGTGTGGCTTGGTGAGGAGGAAGAGGTGGTCTAGGCGCTCTTTCTTGACATGGCGGCGAGGCTAGTCTTCCATGGTGGTTGGGAGGACATCTAGGGGCAGGGACGAGCTCTGCTCGGCTGGGGAAAGTGAAGGAGCCAGAGAAGGGGGAGGAGGACCATGGAGTGTGGGGAAAGGTGCAAGGGTTGTGCTCATCGCCTAAGCATGCCGTGCTGGCTGGGGAAGCAGGCAGGTAGGAGGTGGCACGAGGAGACAACACTCATGCCATGCTCTGCTTCACCTCTGCCTTCTGGCAGAGGTTGAAGACGGCTATGCCGGTGGTGGGCTGGGCCTGCTGAAGTGCTGGGCTGCACAGGTAAGCCAGGTAAGTTTCTGCCCTTTCTACTTCTGTTTCTGTTTTCAATTTTTTTCTCTATTTTGATTTAGTAATAAAATACTAAATAATTTTTGTTGCTTATGAAATCTATTGTGAATGCAAAAATGGATTGACCCAAAACCCCACCAAAAAAACCAGAATTATTGGAACTATAATTATTCTTATGGAATTTATATGCTACAATTAAAATAAGTAATGGTTTAAATCAAGGGCCATAAATGCAATGGAAAAAAATGTGGAATATTTATGGTGGAGCTTTTCATCACTTCCCATAAATGATGAACATTTTGGGGGGGGGGGGTACTTTGGATTCATTGAATATTATTCTAGGTTGAAACTATTTGAATTAATTTGGTGCTAGGAT
Source organism: Triticum timopheevii (assembly GCA_963921465.1). NCBI lineage: Eukaryota > Viridiplantae > Streptophyta > Magnoliopsida > Poales > Poaceae > Triticum > Triticum timopheevii. Next base: position 283,398 of record CAWUFU020000019.1, read on the forward strand.
TTTGAGCATCCCTATTTCAAGTTTCAAATAAAATTATACATGATGCATGGATGCAATGCCACAATTTACAAACATTAATCTAGGGCTGTGACACCCGGCCTCCCGTAGCTCCGCCAGCCTCTCCAAGATTGACCCAAGGGCAGCACGACTAAGCTTTTTGTGCTCCCAGCGGGGGGGGGGGGTCTTCTCGGTCGGCTCTGTCGGGATTGCCAGGAGAGGGCTCGCCCATGTGGCATTGACATAGACCTAGCGTGACCTGAAGTCTCCACCTTCTTCAGTATCTTCATATCCATGAGGAACTTTCCCATCTCATCGTCGGTGCTGAAGGAGGCGCCGCCTGAGTGATGGTTTCCTCAGGAAAAATTTGCAAGCTGTAGAAAGTTCGGTAGAGTGCCACGGATGGCATCATTCCCAGAAAGACCTCGTTGAGGTACGCGAAGACTGCATGGACAAGAACAGAATTGGGATGAAGGTGGAGCAGACGAATCTCGTAGTGCTCCAGGATAGCAAGGAGGAAATTAGAGAAGGGTGGCACCAACCCGGCGAAGAGCGAGTGGTAGAAGACGGGAACCACCATGGGCCTCGATCGCGTTGCGAGCATGAGTCCAGCCAGATCTGGGTGGCTCCTCCCTCATAATGCTCGGTGGGCACCAGAGGGCGAGCCTTGGCATTCTGCTCTAGATGATAATGGTGGAGGGTAGCTGGGCTAAACCATGCTCCCCCGCCAGGGTATTCTTGCTGGAGGAGGCCTCGACTTTCACGGGTTTCTTGCTAGGGGCCATGGCGGTGGAGGGAGATTGGAAGTTGGAGGAAGAATAAATAGAGGAGCTGCTCACGTGCAAGACGGAAGATGATATGGTGATGGGGTAGCAATGATGTGCCTGCCCATTGCGTGGGCAGGCATTATCGCCAGGATGGCGGTTACCGAGGCGTCGTGGGGAGTGGGTGACGGGGTTATGATGCTGACAATGAGTACTAGGGGTACAAATAAGGGCAGATACTAGCTACGGCGTAGGTGTAACACACGGTGTTTAACAAGTTCATGCCCCACACTCGGTGGAGGTAAAAGCCCTACTTCTTGTGCCCTAATGCTTGCTTTGATTTGATGGATAGGGTTACAAGGTTGAACGTGCTCGGCCATGGAGAGGGATGCGGCTTATACAGAGTGCGCTGCAACCCCATGTCTCCCACGCTGCCGGGGCAATTAATGCCATTGAATGAGGCAGTTACTAGTGTAATGAGCCTATACTACAACAGTTACAAGTAACAATAGTTATAATTCTATGTAGTAGACGACTTAGGATACCTCAACCGTTCCAGCTCCCACGACGCCTTCTTGCCCTGTACGTCCGACTGATTGATCGTCCGCCGAGTGACGTGTGGTTGTCCAAGTGCTGTAGAGCCGTCCGAGTGATCCTCCTGCTGTATGCATCCGAATACATGCATGGTCCGGAGACCTACCTATGATGGTGATGGGCCCCATGTGGGTCCCAAATGATGGGTTCTTTTTTTGCAAATAAAATGATGGGTTCTTGACGCTAAATGTAATAGGTGACCACATCATTAGCACCCGAATCAGTTGGGATTTCATAGGATAAACAAACCGACCCTTTCGTTGAGTCTAAGTTCTCCAAGGACACTCGGAGTAAGTTTTCAAACCGTGATTTGTTGTTCCTTGGAAGAAATCACAACGGAATCTAGACTTTATGTTTACCTAGGTGACCATGTATTGTTGATAGTCGAGAAAAACCCGGTGGCATTCGTTTTGTCTCTCGGAGGAGTCAGACTAGTGGCCCGAGTGTAGGCATGACATTACAACCCGAGTGGCGACGCCGGCGCGTGGTCTGACTCTCGGAGAGATGCCACTCCATATCCCAAGGGAACGTAAGCGGGGGCCTGCTATGAGTCCAGGTTTACGAGTCATGCACCTTGGAAACTACTAAGAGGGCCAAGTGAACCCGCAGAGAGGCGTCAACCTCGTCACATAATGATCCTGAAGAAGACTTTAGTCGGGTGTTTAACATGGACGAGTGCATGGGTCCCAGCGGAGGATGGTCAATTGGACAGACATGCGCCTTTAGGAAAGGAATCGCTGGTAATCAATCAGATTGATCCGCCCTCGGGATTTGAATTCGCGTGCTCGTGCGTTGAAGCGGTAACGTCGTGTGTTGGTGGGAAAGTGGGAGGTGTGGCTCCTCGATTTGTGCGCACAATCCCTACCACGTGCCGCGCCTATCCTGTGTAAGGCCTTGCAACGCGGGTCGTTGATCCTGGGATTCACGGTGAGAGATCTAATCGGAGATTTTGTCTGCTAGTATAAAAGATTCGGCGACAAAGCTCCGGGCCACAGTCCCCTTTCTTTCCTCTCGACTCCTTTGCTTCTCTTCTCCACCCGAGTGCACGGTGATGGCGAAAGGCTCCACGGCGAAAGCGGAGAGGGCGAAGAAGGCAGGGAAGGCCACCTCTTCTGGCTCGGGCACGGTGCCCGGCGGCACGTCGGGGGAATGGCTCCCATCGTGCGTTTTTGCTTCGTGACTGGAGAATTTGGCGGAGGAGGGACTGATCCCACATGATGGGTGGTGTCGCTCGGGCATGGGGGAGATGGAACCGGCGCCCTAGGCGGACGAGTGTGTCTTGCTCGTCACCATGTTGAGTGAGGTTTCTCGATGCCTCCCCACCCTTTCTTCTGAGCATTCCTCGATTCCTTTGGTGCTCAACTCCATCATCTTCCTCCCAATGCCATCCGTTTGTGAGAACTTTTTGGGTTGCCACCCCCACTGGGGCCTCTTCAGATATATCTTCACCTGCCGGTCAATGTTACTGCAGAAGGACTCACTGACTGGTGAGAAAACCCATGTCACCCAACTATGAGAGGGTCTGGGCATCCATGTTCGTGGGGGAGGTCTTTCCCCAAGATGAGTTTCCCTGACTCTGTTAAGGGGTGCCAGGGAACCTGGTTCTACTGCAAAGACATCCCCAGCTCCAACAGCTAGTCAGGCCACCCGCGGTACTCGATCAAGAGGGTACGAGCTCCACCGACCCTCACCATGGAGAAGGAGGAGAAGGTGGGTGTCAACATCTTGTCCAGCGCATTGATCGGAGTTGTGAATGCTGGGGTGAATGGTATGGACTTGCTGGAGACTTTCTTCAGTCAGCGCATCTAGCCACTTCAGCCTAGGGCTCACCCCATGTGGCTGTACGAGGGGTCGGGTGACTCCACTCAGGTGCATCCTGGAGATCTCACCGAGAAGAAGGTGTGCGCCAAGATCAAGGCCATCACCTGCGCTCGTGACAATCTGCGGGGGACTCGGTTCATGCTAGCCTTTCACAAGGACCTGCCGCCCATCGAGGTATTTGTCTTTGCTTCAATCGATCCAATTGTAGTTTGTCTTTTGTATGATTGATCCTCACATTTGTATGTGTTTGCTTCTTAGGACTTCCAGAACTTGATCTCCCGGGTCCCCATGGTGGACCACTTGCCTCAAGATGTGACGAGTGACACCGAGCAGCATTACTCGGAGAGGTCCGATGATGATGAGAGTGATGATGAAGACGATGACAATGATGAGAGTTCGGAGGAGGGAGAAGAGGCGGAATCCTCCCCATCTTATGAGGCCCCCAAGGAACCCCGCTCCAAGGAGTGGCATGACCCCAAGGGCAAGGCAGGAGAAACTCAACAACCGACTGTTTTAGGTCAAGCGACTCAGAGATCCAAGGGCGCCCGCGCCGAGGCTGAGGGCTCGGCGGAGAAGTAGCCCAAGCTGCCCAAGCAAATCTCCTCCAAGCCTCGGAAGGCTTCCGTGCCGTGGATCCAAGTGGCAGTGCATGTGGCCTCGAAGTAAGCGTTCCCACCGACTCCTTGTTCATTTTTAAATTCATTCAGTTTCTGACCGAGTGCTATTTTGCCCTTGTAGCAACACACTTCGACAACCTCAGCGGACCCGCACGCCTGCAAGCCTGGCCCGAGCGATATTGACGCGGCAGATGCCGCCACCTCCAAAGGTATGTTGTATTGATTGACTCACACGGTTATGCCTTCTCTGACTGAACTTCGATTATTTCTCTGATTTATCCAGCCCCGCCCAAGATTATCTAGCTGGATGATGCAGTGAGTGCCGACCCGCCGAACCCGGACGTCGCTAGTTAGGGAGTGTCGGGTGTTGACACGCAAATGACAGACGCATCTCCTCGTCAGGCAGCCCGTGTTTCTCTAGTGAAGGTTGTTGACAGGACTGCAAGGCCGAGCCCTCTTGCTCAAGGCAGTTCGACATCTTCGTTAGCGGTGGTGCCCCCCACGGGGTCTACCCTGACTCCTCCAAGTGAAACGGTGGTGATCCCAGCTCCGAGGCCAACTCCTGCACCTCCGTCAGCTCCAGCTACTTCTTTCCCCCTGTACCATGTCCCAGAAGATCAGGTGGGGTGAGTAAGGAGGCACTGATCCAGGTGGGTATGTTGTGTAGCCGACTGAAGGACGCGTACGACGCCGGCACGCCACTGGAGACCAATGTGCGAGTAAGTACCATTGTGAGTATAATTTCATGTTGAAGTTTCTTCTTTTCCTGTAATAGGTTTCTTGCTAGTGGGTTTGTGCAGGGCGCACCCACTGGGTGAACATGATCCAGTGGGGGCACGCTGAGTGCACCGACTGGGTGTAGTCCTCGTAGCTTATGCCGACTAGAATCAGTCGGCAGGAGTCTTTGATTGTATAATTTTCTTATGTCCACTCAAAGTCTAGCCAGAGTGTAGTCGAATGGACATGATCCAGTGGGGGCACGCCACGTGCACCCACTGGGTGTAGTCTCCGAGGCTACCGTTGACTGTAGCAGTGGGGGCATGCTGAGTGCACCCACTGGGTGTACTCCCCGAGGCTGCCGTTGATCGCTGGCGATTGGTGGTAGCCTTTAGAACTTGTTATTAGGCGTTCAGGGCGCCTGACAACACCTGTTTACTTGGTGAATCAATAGGTAGGGTCTTCTTCATGGCTTACTAAGAAGTTAGCCGAATGAAGAAGATCATCTTGTGTTGTTTTCCTCTATCTTCTTCATCGTCGACTTAGGAGTCAACCGAGTGAGGGTGAGATAGATGTTACTTCAAGATCTGGTATTGATCAAGCTTGTTCCACTCGGTACCAGGGGTACTTTAGGATCTGGTACTGGTCAAGCTTGTTCCACTCAGTAGTGCATGGTCGACTCGGTAACCAGAACATACTTGAGAGTTTGGTATTGGTCAAGCTTGTTCCTCCTGGGAAGAATACAACCAAGTGAGGAATCCACTCGGTAGTAAAAAGGTACTTGAGGATCTGGTATTGGTCTAACTTGTTCCTTCGAGTGGTGTCTACCCGGATACTTGTGAATTACTGCTTCTGGTTCCCTCTCAGGATCTTCCAGCTGATTGTTTTTTGTATGTTGCAGAGGACTTGTGAGATGGGATCCCACTATGTTGCGATGGAGAAGGAGGTGACAGCCCTTCGACTTGACCTGGAAGCTAAGAAACTTAAGAGTGCTCGATTGGAGCAGGAGAAGAAGGCCCTGAGAGGTAAGCTATTTCCCTTGAATGGTGGCCAAATATTGTTCTTTTCCCATGATCTGAATCATTTCGCCCCGATAGATGTTCGTAGCGAGAATGCCCAACTCGTAATGAGGCTTAGGACTTTTATTTCTTTAGAAACCATAAAGCAGGCATTGGAAAACAAGGACAAGAAGCTGGCGCTGGAACAGAAGGAAGAAAGGACCAAGACCAAACTCGCTGATGAGAAGTTGGCTTCAGTCAGCAAGCTGGAGGATGAGATCAAGAATCTCAGGCCTGCTGCCGAGGTTTACACTCAGGAGAAGGTCAAGCTGGAGGAGAAGGTGACTCAGTTGACTGACAAGAAGGATGCTCTAGAGGCACATATGGAGGAGGTATGCGAGGAGTTCAGTGAGAAGCATTTCGGTAAGTTCTTCTTCAGCCGAGGGAATTCTGTATGCGACCGAATCTTTCTCAGTCATTTGCTGACGCACTGCCTTCTTCCAACCAGAGCATTCACTACAAAAAAAACCATTTCTGTGTTGATACGTGTTTGTCAAAGTAGGTCACATTTTCTGTCATGCATGTACATCCATGATAATTTTATGATACAATCAAGATAGTCATACTTGTGATGTAGTAGAAGTGTTCCATGACAATACCAAAATTATCATCACGGAAGTGTCCACTTCCATGACGATAAATGGCGCGTCATGGAAGTGCTTTTGTCAAGGGTAACCGACACGTGGCATACATCATAACGGGTCGCCGTTAAGGTATCAGGTTCTGGTTTGAATCCGATAACCCGTTAACAGCCCCGTCCAATGGGGATTTCCCACATGTAAAATTCTCAATGGCAAGAGGAACCACGTGTCGGCTCACTTTTGGGACAAATGTCATCCACTCATTGGACAGAAGGCGCCTATGATACGTCAACACGTGGAACGGCCCAACAGAGGCCCATTCCGGTGAAAGGGCCGGCCCATTTGACTTGGTCAAAAGGTAGCGAGCCGGTTCATGGAAAGCCTATTAACGGCATGTTTGCATATAGCCCATTTACAGCCCGCCAACTCACGACCAGTTATGGCCTATCCGAATTAGGCCAGTAAAGTCATCTGGGCCGTCCAATATGATTCTAGCCCGGTGTAACTTCCGGCCCATGTATGGCCCATGACATCTTTCGTCGGATACGAGGCCCTTTGTAACTCTGAGCCCACTAAAGGCCCTAGATGAAACTGGCCCATATTTAAAAGTGTATCGCTTTATACCCATTAACGGCTCATTATTCCGTCGTCTCTTTCCAGCCCATATTAACCTTCGGCCTTCTAAGGGCCCATTTATTCTTGGGCTCATTTCCAGGATTCGGTTACTTATGGTCCGTTACTGGCCTGTTCCACTTGTGGGCAAAATTTAGCCCGTGGTTATAGTCGGCCCGTTTATGGCCCGTTAACCCATTGGGCTGTTTTCATAGCATCATCAAATACGTCCAATTAATGGCCCGTTATGGTCAGGCCATAAAACAGATGATTTCCACTCTAGCCCGATTATGGCCCATATTGCGGTCCACGAATAGTACGACCCATGTTTGTCGAAACAATTATACGGCCCATAGAAGGCCCGTAGATTGGTTAACGGCCCGTAGAAGGCCCATGGATCCTACGGCCCATAGAAGGACCATGGATCCCACGGCCAGTAGGAGGCCCATGGTCACTACAGCAGGTAGCACGACCATGGTTACAACAGTCCGTGTGTTGCTATGGTTATGGTGGCCTAGTTATAAAAATCGGTTATTGTGGCCACTAGAAAAACACGGAAAAAGAACTACAGTGACTACAAGCAAACAACTAAACAAGACAATAAGGAAATAAATAAGCAAGCAACTAACGCTAGGCTATTACGGCTATTACACATATTACATCCACTGGGCATCAAAGTTCACCACTAGTGCAAATATAGGCAACAAAGCATCATATTACATACACTGGTCATATAAATTGGCTACTAGTGCAAATAAACGCGGCAACAAAATGCTACCTCTTGAGCACTTCGTTGGTTTTCCCTTCAAGAGGAAAGGGTGATGCAGCAAAGTAGCGTAAGTATTTCCCTCAGTTTTGAGAACCAAGGTATCAATCCAGTAGGAGGCTCCACGCATGTCCCTCATACCTACACAAACAAACAAGAACCTCGCAACTAACACGATAAAGGGGTTGTCAATCCCTTCACGGCCACTTGCGAAAGTGAGATCTGATAGAGATAATAAGATAAGATAAATATTTTTGCTATTTTTATGATATAGATTGGAAAGTAAAGATTACAAAATAAAGTAGATAGGAAACTTATATGCTGGAAAATAGACCTAGGGGCCATAGGTTTCACTAGTTGCTTCTCTCAAGATAGCATAAGTATTACAGTGGGTGAACAAGTTACTGTCGAGCAATTTATAGAGAAGTGCATAGTTATGAGAATATCTAGGCATGATCATGTATATAGGCATCACGTCCGCGACAAGTAGATCAAAACGATTCTGCATCTACTACTATTACTCCACACATCGACCGCTATCCAGCATGCATCTAGAGTATTGAGTTCATAAGAACAGAGTAATGCATTAGGCATGATGACATGATGTAGAGGGATAAACTCAAGCAATATGATATAAACCCCATCTTTTTATCCTCGGTGGCAACAATACAATACGTGCCTTGCTGCCCCTACTGTCACTGGGAAAGGACACCGCAAGATTGAACCCAAAGCTAAGCACTTCTCCCATTGCAAGAAAGATCAATCTAGTAGGCCAAACCAAACTGATAATTCGAAGAGACATGCAAAGATAAACAATCATACATAAAAGAATTCAATGGAGATCCAAATATTTCTCAGAGATAAACTTGATCATAAACCCACAATTCATCGGATCTCGACAAACACACCACAAAAAGAGTTACATTGAATAGATCTCCAAGAAGATTGAGGAGAACTTTGTATTGAGATTCAAAGAGAGAGAAGAAGCCATCTAGCTAATAACTATGGACCCGAAGGTCTGTAGTAAACTACTCAGAACTCATCGGAGACGCCTTGGCGATGATGTAGAAGCCCTCCGTGATCGATTCCCCCTCCGGCGGAGCGCCGGAAAAGGCTCCAAGATGGGATCTCACGGATACAGAAGGTTGCAGCGGTGGAAATAGTGTTTCGTGGTGCTCCTTAGTGTTTTCAGGGTGTGCAAGTATATATAGGCGAAGGAGGTCGATCAGGGGAGCCACCAGGGGCCCATGAGGGTGGGGGGCACGCCCACCCCCCTAGGGCGCGCCCTGCACCCTCGTGGCCACCTCGGTTGCTTCTTGAAGTCCACTCGAATTCTCCTGGATTGTGTTTGTTCCAAAAAGATCTCTCCCGAAGGTTTCATTCCATTTGGACTCCGTTTGATATTCCTTTTCTATGAAACACTGAAATAGGCAAAAAAACAGCAATTTGGGCTGGGCCTCCGGTTAATAGGTTAGTCCCAAAAATGATATAAAAGTGTATAGTAAAACCCATAAACATCCAAAATGGGTAATATAATGGCATGGAACAATAAAAAATTATAGATACATTAGAGACGTATCACAAAACAAGTCCATAACTGAAACAACTTGAGAAGAGCTCAAGAAACGTTATCCTTGGTATCCACCATGCTTGCAATAAGCTAAGCAAGCTTCTTAGCTTTCTCCTGTTTGGCGCTAAAATCTTCCAACACTTGTTGTTGCACTAGAAAGTATGCATCTGAATGCTCAAGGGACTTCCGCAGTCCTTCAGCTTCTTGTCGTAGCACAGCTGATCGATGTCTTTCAGCTTGTAGTTGAGACTCATGAAACTGAACTGATTCACACAGTGAGTTTGAATAGCATGTGCTAGCGGTAGTGGCCAGTAACTCGAACACTACACCAAGACATGACTTTGGGGTTGTCTCACTGTCTTCAGGATAGTTTTCCTTAGCTGTTTTATCAGCTTTGTTGGATACCAACAAGGATGTCTCACTATCCTGAAACTTATCTGCATTACTATCTTTACCATTGCTTAATAAGGCACTCTTCCCCAATATTCTGTCAGCATTCTAAAAGAGGAAACAAGGAGACAAATAATAGGTTTAGCATGTACTAGTATATGAAACTAATTTCCGTGAACTGGTTCATTAGTAAGGTGGACAGGATTAAACTACCAAGTCTTCTATTGCCAAGTAGTACATAATAAAAGCATCAAACAAACATATATATATATATATATATATATATATATATATATATATATATATATATGTCCTATGGTCACTGCATTGTCTTGCCAAATCAAACTAGAGACACGGTTCAAATCATATCAGTTGAAGACAAAGTAGCATTGAAAGAATACAAACCATGGAAAACTACATAGCACGATAAGATTTCATATGGGTAACATGGGTCAACATGTATAACAACACTATTGGCTTGATAGGATGACCATGCAGGGAAAGAATCCATCTTATTTGAGGCCTTCAAAAAATGCATGGGAACAACTAAACCACCTCAAATGAAATTGAACCTATCTGAGATGCCCCGTGCTCAGGTTGATTTTGATAGTCTCACCACCCCTTTCACAACGCAGGAAATCAATGATGTCGTTAAAACAATGCCCCCTGACCGCGCACCTGGTCCGGATGGTTTCAATTGTGCATTTCTCAAAGCTTGCTGGCCGGTGATCAAGGAAGACTTCTACCGTCTGTGCGAGGAATTCCACAAAGGTAACTTCAACCTGGAGAGTCTAAACTATGGCCACATCACTCTCATTACTAAGACTCGAGCACCAGAAACGGCTAATGATTATTTCCCCATTACTTTGCTAAACTGATGCCTCAAGTTGATCATGAAACTTCTGGCTAATCGGTTACAAAAGATCATTCTACGAGTTGTGCATCGTAACCAATATGGCTTTCTCAAGGGGAGCACCATCAATGACTGCTTGGCCTGGGCCTTCGAATACATTCATCAATGCCAAGCATCCAAGCGCGAGACTGTTTTGCTGAAACTTGACTTTGCCAAGTCTTTTGACAAAGTGGAGCACTAAGACATTATCTAGATTATGAGAAGTATGGGATTTAATGACAAATGGATTGACCGGTTTAAGTGCATCTCCTCTTCGGGAAGATCCTCCGTACTTCTTAATGGAGTCCCAGGAAAACACTTCTTGTGCAAGTGTGGAGTCTGCCAAGGTGATCCGCTATCTCCGTTGATCTTTGTGCTCGCCGCAGACTTACTTCAAATGGACATTAATGATGTGATGCACAACAACATTCTACAGCTGCCCATTCCTTCGACACGAGACAACCAATTCCCGGTCATCCAATATGCGGACGACACAATCATTGTCATGTCGGCCTGTCAAGTGCAAGCAACCTGCATGAAACAAATCCTCACAGACTCGGTTGGTCTGCACATTAACTTCCACAAGTCCACTCTGATTCCACTTAACACACCCGATGACACATACAAAGATATTGCAGCCATTTTCGAATGTGAATGTGCCCATCTATCGTTTACCTACCTTGGATTACCTTTGGGGACCACAAAGCCTAAGATCCTAGATCTAACTCCATTGGTCTACAAGGCTCAACGTAGAATCACAGTGGCTATGTCCTTGATGTCGTATGCGGGGAAACTGGCGCTTATGAACTCTTTAGTCACTTATCTGGAAATATACCCAATGGGGGTTCTTAAACTCCTGCCAAAATCATTGAGCAGCTTGACAAAATTAGGAGACATGGGCTCTGGGTGAGAAAATAGATGATAGTGAGAAAAGTAATTCCCCAGCGGCTTGGGAGATGGTTTCTCGGCCAAAGAAAAATGGTGGTCCTGGAGTGATCAACCTTAAGGTCCAAAATGATGCATTGCTCCTTAAACTGCTACACAAGTTTTACAATAAATTTGACACACCTTGGGTACATCTAATTTGGGATACGTACTATGCTGCCACTGTCCCCCATGCAGCAGCACCTTGTGGCTCATTTTGGTGGCGCCAACTCATTAAACTCATGCTTGTCTACAGAGGGGTCACTAATGTGAAGATTGGGTCTGGTGACACTGTCCTATTCTGGAAAGATGATTGGCACAATTCCATACTCTTTGAAACCCATTCGCGCGCTTTCTCTTATACAAGCAATGAAAATATTTCAGCGCGCCAATTCCTCTCGATTACCCACCTTAATCAGGCCTTCCATTTGCCCCTTTCTATCCAAGCGTATGACGAACTAAGGGTTCTCCAATAGGATGTAAGTGCTGCAAGATGAACAACACTAATGATGCTTGGAGATGTACTTGGGGGTCGGCTGAATTCTAGACCACGGCGTACTATACCTTCTTTTTCAGGGAGGTGATTGCTCATGATGCCTATCGATGGCTATGGAAAGCTAAAAGCATCCCGAAACTCAAAGTTTTTGGCTGGTGCCTGCTCTCTGACTGCCTTAACACGAGAAACATGCTCAAGAGAAGGCATTACAACATTGGCAACAACTTTGATTGTCTTTTATGTGGGAGCCATGTTGAAGAAACTATTGAACACCTATTTTTTCACTGCTATTCAGCACCGTGTGTTGGAAAAAGCTCAACATTACCTGGCCATCACAAGGAAGCAGGCTAGATCTCATAGCACACCTCAAGACTCTGCACCAAAGAAAGATGATTGTGGATTTATTCTTGGTGGCAACCTGGAGCTTGTGGAAGGAGATGAATAATAACTATTTTTGCCAGGTGACCCCCTCCATATCCTCATGGCAGTCCAGATTCAAAAGGGACTTTGCTCACATCAGCCATAGGGTCCCCACCCACAAGAAGCAACTAGTTGCTTGCGTAGTCATTTCTTTGTCATAGCTGCTACTGTTACGTTGTAACTCCTACTCTCCCAACCCCCTTCCCTTTGTACATATGTAAAACAACACTTGTACCATGAGCTTGATATAATTTGGTAATATATATGTAGTAGGAGCCTTTCCTATTGTTTAACCCCTCAAAAAACACTATTGGCTCTGTTGTGATGCTAGTAATGTGCATGATATGAGAATTCAACTGTATACACAATTGAAATTGAAATCAACAGAGCTATTTATAAGAGCAAACCTGTTAAAGAAACATGCGTAAACATACATGTTGTGCCATTGGAGTTTTGATTGGATCCTTCAATTTAAAAATAAGTTTGTATCAGTAAATACAGTGATACAAGAGCAAAGCAGTATGCATGATAGCACTGGAATCTTAAATGAGAACAGTTGTTCTTCAGGCTTAACCACTTGTTCTACATGAATAGAGTATAGTAAGATGTAGGCATATAGTACTTAAAAATGAAAAATGAGCTCATAGACCTTACCACATTCTTGGTTCGGGACCAGTACAGAACAAGGTGTTCCCAGTCATCATCCAATAAATGTGTCTGAGGAGAACGTAAGGGAATTTGATGAGTTTCTTTGACAGTGAAGTACGTTTCTTCAGGTAATTCTGATACTACCACCAAGCATTCTTGAAGATAGCAGAGGTATTAGCATAGGTTACCTCATCCTGAGTTTCCAAATCATTCCTTCTCTATAGAGAAAAATGGGAAAATTTGTTGTAATATAACCATCATGGAGGTAGAATCTATGGGACAAAGCAAATTAATTGCCATGAATAACATTACTTACACATAACTCCTGGACAAACACCTGCAACTGGTATTTTCCTTCATCTTCAGTATAATATTTCCATGATGGGAACATACACACATAGGATTTAACAACATCAAATGCGATAGATGCTAAACTACAAATGGCTGGTTGTGCTTCCTCCACAGGAATATGTGTACTAATTGGTGGAGTTGGGGTTCACCATGGTAGTACTGGTGCTTTGGGCACTTGAGCTGCCTTACTAACTGCTCTTGTTTGGGGGCTCTATGGTGGAGATGGTGTTGTGTCAACATGAACTGGGTTACTATCTGCTGGGGTTGGGGTTAGATTGGGTGAAGCTGGTTCTCTGTCCATCACAGTAGGGGTACAATCTGTGAGAGTTTGGGTTATGTGTGGCAGGGCTGGTTCTCATGCATGTACAACCGGGGTGCTATCTCCACCAAGAGGTAAAACTGTTTTATTTGAAGACCGTGTTTTTACTCCTCTAGATACTACCATCACCCGCTCCAATTCAAATGGTTGATAAATAGGAAACATAGTTGAATTTACAGACATTGTATGAGAGACAGATGCAATAGATAGTGTGGAAAAAAGAGGGCATGAAATAGTTGACATGTATAATGTTTAACTAAAAAGGATAGCATGACATAATTTCACATATATGATGTCTATCTAAACTGGATAGCATAGCATGACATAATTCATAGATATGATGACTAACTAAACAGGATGGCATGAGATAATTATATGATGTCTTTAGTAAGCAGGTTCGCATGACATAATTCACATACATGTTATCTAAGTAATCAGGATTGCATGATTTAATTCACATATGTGATTTCTATGCTAAGTAGAGGGCATTCGCATATATGATGTCTGAACTAAGAACAATGGCATTGAATATTGCGTATATGATGTCTAAACTATGCAATGCAACACACCATATGCATGATATGTGTAACATCCCAATTTTCAATTTGGATGTTATACATAGATCATCATATGCATATCATATTTGCTCTTGAATTTTGGTTGAGATCCTAGAAATCTTAAGCAACTCAAGGACCCACGGAGAGAGTTGGAGGTTTCACAAAACTCATATATGAATTTCATTCAAATTTGAAGAAAGGATCAATTTGATTTTTATTATTTTTGTTTCTGAATGTTTCCAATATTAAAATAAATGAGAGAAGATAATATGACTTCTTCAAATTCAGAGAAATATTGGAGAAAGAATTTTAAAAATCAAATTATGATTTTTCTGGTATTTTATTTGGTATTTATTTGAATTAGAAAAATATGCATTTTTAGGCCAGAAAAATGTTCACTTTGTTCTAAATATCTCGAAGCCCTCTTTCCAGTTAATCAACTTGAACATGATTTTGGTACTATAAAATTTGACTTTAGTCCAGAATAGTAAACGATCTTGTTTCGTTCGCATTTTGAGTATCGTTGCTCCGTTTGAGTTCAATCTTTTTGCGAATCGTAGCTAATCACCTGTACTTTCTATTAAGATCTAATTCACATGTTAATAATGTTCTTAGGTTTTGACTCTTGTTATTTTAAGCCAACGCTTGTTTCTTGTTCGATTTCGATCTTTTCTTGAGTTTTCTCGTGTTTCGTTTGAGTGATTGCTTATGAATGCTATTGTTTGTTTACGCTAGATTACTCGTAGTGTGAAGCTTGTTACTACGAATCTCTAGAGTTTGTAGATCATCAGCAAGGCAAGTTACACTTTGATCATACTCTTTTATACCCAGTTTTTACTATGCATTAGCTCTGCCCCACAAATACTTGCATTGGTAGGATTCAGAACAAGTGGTTTTGGTTGTAGTGTTTGAGGTAGGAACCTAATACCTTTTGATCACCCCGGGAATATACGTTATGCTTATTATTGCTTAGCCATGCTCGTCGATGGGGATTGGATCGTGATTCACACATGGAAGTTTGAGAGTTATTTTAATTGGATAACATTAAGGTGGCAACTTTAATACAAATCTGGGTGGATTGGTTGAGGCACCTAGAGTACCCAGTGTTGTCTGTTTTGGAAATCCCGGAGTACCGGTGTGATTATCCTGTGGAATGCCACCCAGGCTCAAAGGGATCATAATATTATTCATGCTATAAACTTCCGTGTGCAGCCACAAACCATTATGGGCTCTGGCATAGTTGAGTAAGTTGCGTGAGCTCTTGAAGAGGTAGACTAGCAGATGTAGAGGGTTGTAGGTGGTACTGTCTACCCGGAGTAGAGAGTTAATGCTTCAGAAAGGCTATGTCTCGATCATCCGATCATGGATACGGTCGAGTCTTGTGGGGAAAAGTGCGCAAACCTCTGCAGAGTGTATAAACTAATCATGGTTAGCCGTGTCCCCGGTTATGGACATCTTGAGTATCTAGTACTTGAATCTATTGATGTGATCTCATCACGTTACTCTAATTAATTGTGATGATGGGTTAATGATGATACTTTTAATTCGGATTTGAGTGGGAGGAACCTTCTCAAATAATGGGCAACATGGGAGTAGTTAAATAATTTTATTCCTTTGTTGTAGGGAAAAACTAGCTTTATGCAAAACCATGAAACTAACAGCCTCCACCAGCCAAATATTGCATGTAGTTATAGTCTTTGCATTATCATTGCTTTACAGTGTAACTATGCCAGCATATTTCATGTGCTGGCCCGTTTCGGGCTGCAACGTCTTATCTTGCAGACTACTCAGACGACGATTAAGGTGCGATAAGTCGTTGTTTTGCACTCAGCTATGCCGTTGGAGTTAATGGACTCATTTACCTTCGAAGCCTTCCGCTGTTATCCAGTTTAGATGGCCTTCAGCCATGGTTTATTTATGTAATAATACTCTTTATGAGGACTTGATGTAATAAGTATGTGATTGAAACTCTGTTATAATTCCTTGAGTATTGTGCGTGTCAGCATTACCGATCCAGGGATGACACTAACGCACAGAGACTTGCTCGTTTGAGGTCTGGTCGCTTCAAGATGGTATCAGAGTACACGTTGACTATAGGACGGGACCACTAGAATGAGCCATAGGATTTCTCTTCTCTACTCATTTCTAATTCTCCTCTCTTTCTACTCTATAGATGGCGGATCCCAGGAACAAGTTTACTCAGCCGGATGACGACACCCCTTTCGGGAAGCACTTGAAGGAAGTCACTAAGTATCTGAACATCAGATTACCAAATTTCATGGGGACTTTCTCTACATCTGTACCGGAAGAGGGGCGCTGGAAGATCAAAGTATGGATACCTGGGAGGACCGTTGCGCCAACAATGGAGCCTATTGATTTCTACCTAGATGCATCAAGTTGGAGTATTGGAAAGAGTATGGCCACACATATCACTTTTGGACGCATATGTGAGGTGTATCACAAGAAGCTAGAGAATACCGTCTACCAGATATGTGGCCGCCGAGATGACATATGGGAGATGATTCGTACCAGGAGGGATGGATCAATTGCAGCTTACATTCAAGAGATGGGAGATCATATTCGTCGACAGGAGAACCAACAGATTATCCACATGAAGAAGATCAAGAAATTGGTGAGGGGGAACAACGAGCTAGAAGAGGAGATCAAGTCTACACGCGATGGATACGAGGAGGAGATTGCAATATTGGTAGAAAAGAATGATGACCTGACAAGGAAGCTAGGAGTATTCATGGGAGATCCAGCGCCAAAGAAGGACAACCAACCATGAGACTACATCATCCTCGACGACACCGACTCCGACCCTGATAGCGATGATGACTACGTTGATGAAGCTAGAGCAGATATTATGGAGTCTTCTTCTGATGAAAATTTGTAGAGGACCACCATTGTAATTAGTAGTATTTTCCCTCCAAGTAGTTGCAACGATTGAGTTAGTAGTTATAGGTTAGACCATTTTTGTATGACTTGTCTGCTATTGATTGAAGTGAAATTGATTGTGTTTGTCTCATGAGAATTATGGGTAGTGAATCTCTCTTAGATCCGTATTCTATTATGTATTCTCACCCCTTCTAAACCCATCAGATGCCTCCGAGACGTGACAATGGATTTGCCTTCCCACCAGAGCTCACTCAGTTGATCCAGCAGCAGAATACCCTGATGCAACTTTTAGTCCAGAATCAGAACCAAGGCAACAACAACAACAATCCACCACCACCACCCCCTGTTGATCACCTAGCCCATTTCCTAAGGTTAAATCCATCGGTGTTCTCTAGTAGCACCGAGCCGATTGTTGTAGATGATTGGCTCCACAAGATTGGAAGAGAGTTGACCACTACAGGATGCACAGATGCGGAGAGAGTGCGTTTTGCCGCACATCAGCTTGATGGACCCGCAGCATCATGGTGGGAGAATTTCACAGCCACTTACCCCATTGACAGTGTTACGTGGGATCAGTTTCAGCAGGCTTTCCGCACTGCCCATGTTTCAGCAGGAGCTATGAGCATGAATAAGCGTGAGTTTCGCAACTTGTGCCAAGGAGGACGCACAGTGGGCCAGTATGTGGATGAGTTTAGTAAGTTAGCACGCTATGCCTCTGATGACGTAGCTACAGATGCCGCTACAGCATGCAGTTGATGGTGGCAACATTCAACAACTACCAGGAGTTGGTAGATAGGGCTCTTATGATTGAAGGCAAGCAGCAACAGATTGATAATCGCAAGAGGAAGTATGGATAGGGGAGGTACACTTCAGGAGCTCAGCATAAGCCCTACTATTCCCCGTACTCAGGAGGACATACCCACAACCATGGAGGCCAAAACCATGGAGGACACATGCACAATGGAGCAAGTTCGCACAACCATAGTGGCACCAGAAATGGCAATGGGAATGGAGGAAGCAGTGGCCAGAACCGTTCCAACCCTTCAACACCAGCCAAGAGGGATTTGAGCCACATTACCTGTTTCAAGTGCGAGAAGACCGGACATTACGTCACTGAATGTCCTGAAGCAAAGAATGGAAACAGCAACGGAGGTTCTGCCAAGAAGCCCAACCCCTTCACCAAAGGTCAGGTGAACCACCTTAGCGTGGAGGAGATTGAGGATCAACCCGACCCAATTGTCGGTAAGTTTTTGATTAATGCATTTACCACACTCGTTCTTTTTGATACTGGTGCATCGCGTTCATACATATCAAGGGGATTTGTGGATAAGTATAACCTGCCAACCCAAGCCCTTAGGTCACCCATGTTAGTAACCTCGCCAGGAGAAGAGTATATGGCCAGCCTATGGTGTGATCGGTTACCCTTAAGGATTGGTAACTATCTGTTTCCCTCGGACCTAATAATTTTGGAGTCACAAGGATTGGATATAGTATTAGGAATGGAATGGTTATCGAAGTATGAAGGGAACATTGATTGTGATAGTAAATCGATATTCCTCACCACCCCAAAAGGAAGAAGGATCAAGTATGTATCCCGGCATGTGCCGAAGACGACTCAAGTGAATTCCTTATCAGGAGTTGTACAGGAGGAAGTACCAGTGGTGAAGGATTACCCTGATGTATTTCCGGAGGAGTTGCCAGGCATGCCACTGGATCGAGACATTGAGTTTTTGATTGAGCTACTGCCAGGCACCGGGCCAATATCAAAGAGACCGTATCGGATGCCCGCAAAGGATTTGGAAGAAATTAAGAAGCATATTATGGAGTTACTGGATAAAGGTTACATACGACCAAGTTCATCATCTTGGGGAGCCCCAGTGCTTCTAGTGGAGAAGAAGGATGGATCATTAAGGATGGTTGTTGATTATCGTGCGTTGAATGAGGTGACGATCAATAACAAATACCCTTTATCGATGATCAATGATTTGTTTGACCAGTTGCAAGGAGCTAAAGTTTTCTCTAAGATAGATCTTCGATCAGGTTATCACCAGTTGATGATTCGAGAGCAGGAACAACTTTTACCACAAGGTACGGGCTATATGAGTATACCTTAGGTCATTTTGTCTGACTAACACGCCTGCCTATTTCATGAACATGATGAACAAGGTGTTTATGGAGTTTTTGGATAAGTTCGTCGTGGTGTTCACAGATGATATATTGGTCTACTCGAAGAACGAAGAGGAGAATAAGGAGCATTTGTGTTTGGTTCTTAAGAAGCTCAGAGAATATCAGTTGTATGCCAAGTTTAGCAAGGGTGAGTTTTGGTTAAAGGAAGTTGGATTTCTCGGACATGTTATATCCGCAGAAGGGATAGCAGTAGACCCTACCAAGGTTGTTTCTATGACTAAATGGGTGGCACCCACATCAGTTGGAGAGATCAGGAGTTTTCTCAGACTCGCAGGATATTACCGGAGGTTCATTGAGAACTTCTCCAGGATTGCAAAGCCCATGACAGAGTTGTTGAAAAAGGACACCTAGTTCAAATGGAGTGAGGAGTGTGAAGCCAATTTTCAGGAGTTGAAGAAACGCTTGGTTATTGCCCCAGTGCCGATTCTTCTAGACCAACAAAAGGATTGCCAAGTGTATTGCGACGCTTCATGTTGAGGACTTGGAGCCGTGCTTATGCAGGAAGGAAGAGTTGTTTCATATGCCTCACGACAGCTTAAACCTCATGAGTTGAATTATGCTACACATGATTTGGAGTTAGTAGCCGTAGTGCATGCACTGAAGACATGGAGACATTTTGTCATCGGAAACCATTGTGAGGTATACATGGATCATAAGAGTTTGAAATATATCTTCACGCAGAAGGAGTTGAATCTCAAGCAAAGGAGATGGTTGGAGCTCATTAAGGATTATGATATGAAATTGCACTATCATCCCGGAAATGCCATTGTCATAGCAGATGCGTTGAGCCGCAAGAGTTATGTCAATACACTCATGACCGGAGGATTATCCACGGAGTTAGCAGAGGATCTTTGTGAGCTCTGTTTGGAAATAGTCCCAAGAGGTTATGTAGCAATATTGGAGATTCAGTCCACTTTCATGGGTAAGATCAGAGAAGCCCAGAAGACTGACAAGGAGATTGTCGAGATAAAGGAAAGGATGAGCAAAGGAAAGGCTAAAGGATTTTGTGAGGATGAGCACGACACTTTATGGTTTGAGGATCACGTTTATGTGCCTAACGACCCCGAGATCAGGAAGTTGATTCTGTAGGAGGCCCATGATTCGCCGTATTCGATTCACCCAGGAAACACTAAGATGTATCTGGATTTGAAGGAAAGTTTCTGGTGGAAAGGAATGAAGAAGGATATTGCCGAGTATGTAGCAGTATGTGATGTATGTCAAAGAGTTAAGGCAGAACATCAGAAGCCAGCTGGATTGCTACAGCCATTGCCGATACCCAAATGGAAGTGGGATAAGCTTGGAATGGATTTTATCACTGGATTGCCCATGACTCGTTCGGGGTATGACTCTATCTGGGTTGTAGTCAATCGTTCGACGAAAGTAGCTCATTTCATCCCAGTGAAGACCACCTATACAAGTGCTAAGTTGGCAAAGATATACATGACCAGGATCGTATGTCTGCCTGGAGTTCTGAGGACGATTGTATCGGATAGAGGAACCCAGTTTACCTCAAAGTTCTGGAATCAGTTGCATGAGAATTTCAGTACAGCCTTCCATCCACAGACAGATGGACAGACCGAGAGAGTCAATCAGATTCTGGAGGACATATTGAGAGCTTGTGCGCTAGATTATGGATCTAGTTGGTACCATAACTTGCCGTACGCAGAGCTCTCTTATAACAACAATTATCAAGCCAGTTTGAAGATGGACCCTTTCGAAGCTTTGTACGAAAGGAGGTGTAGGACACCGTTATTGTGGGATGAAGTTGGAGACCGACAGTTGTTCGGACCAGATTTAATCAAAGACTCTGAAGAGAAGGTTAAGTTGATTCGTGATAGACTCAAGGTAGCCCAGTCTAGGTAGAAGAGTTAGGCGGTTTCTAAATGCAAGGAGATAGTTTACGAAGTCGGAGACAGAGTATATCTTCGTGTGTCCCCGCTTCGAGGAGTTAAGCGTTTTGGAGTTAAGGGAAAGCTAGCACCACGTTTTGTGGGACCATACAGAGTTTTGGAACGTATGGGAGAAGTTGCTTACAAGCTGGAATTGCTAGAAGGATTGTCAGGAGTTCACGATGTGTTTCACGTTTCCCAGTTGAAAAAGTGCCACGCAGAGATGGCCGATATTCCTCTGAGAGATACAGTGCCATTGGAAGCAATTCAGTTAGACAGTGATTTGACTTATGAGGAGAAGCCAGTCAAGATTCTCGAGTTTTCTAGCCGACTCACTCGTAGCAAGGTTATCAAGTTTTGCAAAGTTCAGTGGAGCCACCATACCGAGGAGGAAGCCACCTGTGGGCGAGAGGAAGACCTTCGTAGAGACCACCCAAACCTTTTTGCTGACCAACCTAGCACCACGATTCATCTTAAGGGGGATATGTTTGTAACATCCCAATATTCAATTTGGATGTTATACATAGATCATCATATGCATATCATATTTGGTCTTGCATTTTGGTAGCGATCCTAGAAATCTTAAGCAACTCAAGGACCCACGAAGAGAGTTGGCGGTTTCACAAAATTCATATTCGAATTTCATTCAAATTTGAAGAAAGGATCAATTTGATTTTTATTATTTTTATCTCCAAATATTTCAAATACTAAAATAAATGAGAGAAGATAATATGACTTCTTCAAATTCAGAGAAATATTGGAGAAAGAATTTTAAAAATCAAATTATGATTTTTGTCGTATTTTATTTGCTATTTATTTGAATTAGAAAAATATGCATTTTTCAAAATTATATTTTTAGGCCTGAAAAATGTTCACTTTATTCTAAATATTCCATTTAGACGGTGAAAATTGTTTTTGGAAATTTTAGAATTCTTTTTTATATTTTATTAGGATTTTTCTTCTCGGGCGAAATTATTTTTTTTTAAATGTTCCCGGACCGAACTGGGCCGTTGGCCCAGCCGGCCGCAGCGCCGCCGCCTTCCCCGCCTCACTGCGTCGTTGCCTCGCCGGACTCCCGAGGGAGTCCGAGCTCCCCACGCCATGCCGCCGCCCCCCTCCCTAAGTAGGACCCCCCCCAGAGGCTATTTAAGCCGCCGCCCCGCCGCACCCAGCCACCCGCGCCGACGCCCGGCCGCCCCACCGCAGCGGTGGAGCCATGCCGGAGCCGCCCCGCCACCGCCGAATGCCGCTGCCACCGTTGACCGCCTTTAACTGGTCAGTTTTTTCCGGTTAACCCCGATTTTTTTAGTTTCCGGTTTATTTTCTTAGATCGGTTTTTCGTCAGTTTATTTATTTAGGGGACGTTCGTCCATTCGTTCGTTTTAATGAACGATGTTTGCTGGTTAGGTTCAGACAGCGAACGTCCGCTTGTTAGTCTTTTCTTTTTATTTTATTTTCGGCCAGGGATTTATCTGCGATTATTTTTATCGCCATTCAACCCCTGATCTTTAAACTAGTATAACTTTTTACTCGTTTATCCAAATTAGATGAAACCAGCGCCAAAATCTTCGTCTCGAAGCCCTCTTTCCAGTTAATCAACTTGAACATGATTTTGGTACTGTAAAATTTAAGTTTAGTCCAGATTAGTAAACGATCTTGTTTCGTTCGTATTTTGAGTTTCGTTGCTCCGTTTGAGTTGAATCTTTTTGCGAATCGTAGCTAATCACATGTACTTTCTGTTAATATCTAATTCACATGTTAATAATTCTGTTAGGTTTTGACCCTTGTTAGCTTAAGCTGATGCTTGTTTCTTGTTCGATTTGGATCTTTTCTCGAGTTTTCTCTTGTTTCGTTTGAGTGATTGCTTATGAATGATATTGTTTGTTTATGCTAGATTACCCGGAGTGTGAAGCTTGTTACTACGAATCTCTAGAGATTGCAGACCGTCATCAAGGTAAGTTACACTTTAATCATACTCTTTTATACCAAGTTTTTACTATGCATTAGTTCTGCCCCACAAATACTTGCATTGGATAACCCCGGGAATATACTTCTATGTGGTTTTGGTTGTAGTTTTTGAGGTAGGAACCTGATACCTTTTGATCACCCCGGGAATATATGTTATCTTATTATTGCTTAGCCATGCTCGTAGACGGGGATAGGATCGTGATTCACACATGGAAGTTTGAGAGTTATTTTAATTGGATAACATTAAGGTGGCAACTTTAATAAAAATTTGGGTGGATTGGTTGAGGCACCTGTAGTACCCAGTGTTGTCTATTTTGGAAATCCCGGAGTACCCGTGTTATTATCCTATGAAATGCCACCCATGCTCAAAGGGATCATAAGATTATTCGTGCTAGAAACTTCCGTGTGCAGCCACAAGCCATTATAGGCTATGGCATAGTTGAGTAAGTTGCGTGAGCTCTTGAAGAGGTAGACTAGCAGATGTAGAGGGTTGTAGGTGGTACTGTCTACCCAGAGAAGAGAGTTAATGCTTTAGAAAGGCCATGTCTCGATCATCCGATCATGGATACGGTCGAGTCTTGTGGGGAAAAGTGCACAAACCTATGCAGAGTGTATAAACTAATCATGGTTAGCCGTGTCCCCGGTTATGGACATCTTGAGTATCTAGTACTTGAATCTATT
Organism: Triticum timopheevii; assembly: GCA_963921465.1. NCBI lineage: Eukaryota > Viridiplantae > Streptophyta > Magnoliopsida > Poales > Poaceae > Triticum > Triticum timopheevii. The sequence continues at coordinate 307,115 of CAWUFU020000019.1, forward strand.
GATGTGATCTCATCACGTTACTCTAATTAATTGTGATGATGGGTTAATGATGATACTTTTAATTAGGATTTGAGTTGGAGGAACCTTCTCAAATAATGGGCAACATGGGAGTAGTTAAATAAATTTATTCCTTTGTTGTAGGGAAAAACTAGCTTTATGCAAAACCATGAAACTTAAAGCCTCCACCAGCCAAATATTGCATGTAGTTATAGTCTTTGCATTATCATTGCTTTAAAGTGTAACTATGCCAGCATATTCCATGTGCTGACCCATTTCGGGCTGCAACATCTTATGTTGCAGACTACTCAGACGATGATTAAGGTGCGATAGGTCATTGTTTTCACTTAACTATGCCGTTGGAGTTGATGGACTCATTTACCTTCGAAGCCTTCCACTGTTATCCAGTTTAGATGGCCTTCAGCCATGGTTTATTTATGTAATAATACTCTTTATGAGGACTCGATGTAATAAGTGTCTGATTAAAACTCTGTTATAATTCCTCGAGCACTGTGTGTCAGCATTACCGATCCAGGGATAACACTGATGCACAGAGACTTGACCGTTTGAGGTCTAGTCGCTACAATATGAGTAGTATAGCCATGCCAAGTTAGAGTATACAACTCGGTGGGGGAATAGGATTGGTCATTTGTCTCTGGATCCATCGCCAAGGAGCTATCAGGACCCAGCAATAGATCTGCTTCGACATGTAGCACTGTCTGCTCTGAAGACCTTGTTTTTACTCCAGATTTTCATCACACACTCAAATGGTTGATTCATAGGAAGAGTAGTTTAATGTACAAACATTGTCGACAAATGGAAATGTAATGAAGAAAAGGATGGGCAAGATATCATTCAAATATATAATGCCTGGTTAAACAGGATGGCATTGCATATTTCACATATATTATGGCTAGCTAAAATAGATGAGACTACATAATTCCCATATATGATATAGACACTAAATATGTGGCATTACAGAAGATGTCTAAACTAGGCAGATGACATATATATGATGTCGAAAGTAGGCACTACAATGCAACATATGCATGATATGACCAACATCATCATGCCAAGTTAGAGCAAACCCTTGGGGGTAAACAGGAGTGGTTAGCTGCGTCTGTATCCGCCTCAGAACAGATATCTTCCTCTGGATTACACTTTGGAGAGGGGGGTTGCCATTGAACCCACCATGGAGCGATGTCTGCTTGACATTGTATTTCCGCGCAAAACTCTTCTCTTTTTCTTTACATGTTCAGCATGACTGTGTACAATATCTGACATGCATACGAAAAAAATATAGTGAGATTATGTAAGGAGAGCATGTAGAAATCTAGAGTGATGGTAACAACTAGTGGATGGATCCAAAATAATGATAGCAGGCTGATGATAGCTTTAATTTAATAAAAAGTCAGATGATGATTGCTTTACTATTTTTTCCCACCCAAGATGAACAACATAGGCATACCCTAGGTGAACCAGATAATAGACAGAGATATTATTCATTGCAGCCTTGATATGTGCCCCACAAGTAATTTTAAAACTCAAGTTTGAACATCAATTAGGACCTGACTTGGAGTCTAAGAGGTGAATAGGACGATAAAGTAGCAGGTAATATTATGCAATGCATAACATAAGCAAAAACAAAAGAGTGCGACCTCTCTTGTGGACCCGTGTACTCCTCAGGTTCATCTGTTGAGTCAATGATGGTGATGCAGTTGCGATGGGTGTCGGCGGTAGGGAGGGAGATCTGAGGTGGCGAAAGACAGTCAGGAGTCGTGATGTTTGGTTCGGTGGATGCTTCTGTTGATGGAGCAGCTCACGTGAGGTGGACGATGTCGCGGCAGGAGCAGGATAAACCACACAAAGTTTTCTTCGACACCTACCTGTAACTGAAGTAGTTCGGAAAACGCAGGGATAGGAAAAACACCAAAATATGATAGGAATGCACGTGGGAAACAGAGCATTTGTAAACACAGGATTTTTATCAACTTGGTTGTTTGGTTCACGGGAATTGGAAGAGCAGAGGAATGCAAAGAAACATGGCCAAATTAAAGTGAAACCATATGAAAGCGTGTAGGGTTAGAATGTTATTCTACCACTAATGCACTTGGTCTTGTTTTCATGCATAGGATTTTGAAATGTAGGTCCAAGTGGATGTTTTGCACCATTCCTTTCAACAAAATGCATAAATAATTGAATAGTAGAGTGCCATAGAAAAATTTCCTATTGCTATGGTTTCCTTCACTTTGTCCTTTAAACCAAAATAGCCCTAATGGATCAACATGATTGTAGAGTAATAAGTGATCCGACAAGTGTACAACCTCTTTGCCGTAGCCATGTGAACCTCAACATCATTGGGTTGGTCACTGAAGAAGTTGAGGCAGAGGTGGTTGTCGGAGGTGTGGAGGAAGATCTGAGGAAACTCTAGATGGCGTCCAGGGCACTGCTCTATTGTGATGGATGGTTCTGTCGTTGGAGCAGCTCCGGCAAGCCGTAAGACGTCAAGGCTGAAGCAGTACAAGACAAACATCGTTAATCTCAAGTGGGATTCTAATAGAATCTCCAATAGATGATGTAAAATACATTACCAAAAAGAGATAGATGTAAAATTTACATCACCAAAAAACACCTGACTACAATAGATGAGGTAAAAACTGTTGACTCTGAACTTAATGTCGAAACTGAAATTTATTGTGGAATCTGAATGTTACTGTCGAAACTGAATGCACTGGTAGAAGAGAGGCACTTCACATGTAGTTTAGGCTGCTTGAGCACTACTAGTATAGAAATAGTGATCTAAATCAGCAGGCGATCAACGAGGAACATAGTAGCGGATAGAAGTCGGAGCAGCAATGCTTGGATGAGCGGCGTGAACTAGAGCTAGAGTAGCAACTCGTTACTCGTGTAGCTGCAGTAGCCCACATACCAGCATCAGAAACATGAGCGAGAGCAAGAGCGGAGTAGCAACACGAGCGAGGGGGAGAGCAGAGCAGCAGTGTGACCGAGCGAGAAACGGAGCAACAGTAGAGTGAGAGAGCGAGAGCCAGAGCAGCAGCAGTAGATCTAGCTGGTACGGATGCCACGACCAAAGGGGCCTCGCACTGGGGGGATCCACCATGTAGATGTCACCCGTGGCACCAGCATCGATGTAGCCACGCCATTGGGGTGCGGGATGGAGCACTGTCCGCATCGGGAGGTCGAGTTAAGGAGAAGGTGCGATGCGATGAGTGTACAACCTCTTTGGTGGCGCTGAGTAGGCCTCGGCTTCGTCTGAGGAGTCGGTCAGGATGATGCGGTTCCGGTGGAGCTGGTTAAGGCGATGTTGTGGGGATGGAGCAGTCGCGATAGACGAGGCGATCGTCTGAGCATCTCCTTGGAGGTGGAGGATGGGCGGCTGAACTAGCGGGACGACGAGATCGACGATAGATCCTCATCTGGGGAGGTGGATGAGGGACGTCGAACTGTTGCACTGGACGACGTCGATGGGCAAGAGGCTCCGGCTGGGTAGCGGTGGAGTGGCGGCAGGAGGAGGGTGGGGTTTCACGGCTGGAGCATAGAGGTTATGGCGGCCTGGGATTTCGAATGGCGAAAATGAGGCGATGGGAGGGGGAAACCATGACTTAGGGACGTGCTTGTCCAAAATGTAGGGTGCGTTACAAAAGTACCCCCACCGATTTGAACTAGCGGCCCTTCCGGCTCAGGGTTAGAAGGGGGATTTCACTAGTCGGGATTAGGCAGCTGGAGAGAGTTTTTGCGCGTGTTGTAATTTCGGGATAGCAAGGCACGGGTTGTGAAGGCACGAGTTTTGGGAGCACAATATCTGAATTTTCGGGATATAACAAGGGACGGGTTGAATTTTAGGGACAAGCCTAACGTGTAATATTGTACGTACCAAATCAATTCGCACTGTCCTCAACGAAAAAAACAAAAAAAATAAAACTATTCGCACCACACAAAGAGAGAGTCTTGTCTCGTTTTACTGTACAAATGCTATTCAAAGCTATGAATCCACATTATGTCCAATTAAATTTTTTTGCTGGTTGTATAATGCATGTAACCTGCTCATACCAACATTTTAGCTCATTCCAAATGTCTATACAACCACTGCAATTCGAACTAAATTTGAATCCGTTTCTCTATTTCAATAAGAATCTACAATCATGATTTTTGCCAACTTGAACCATCATTCGTGTATTATCTTAACAACACACCACATGTTTACTATAGAGATAGATCTGAACTATGTGTACTATATGAACTCGAATTCAAATTTTTGAATACACTTGATGTTGATTCCAAATAATAGTACATTTGATGTACTAACTAGATCTTCATAATCTAAACCATGTGCACCGTATTTATCACACAAATATAGTGCCCCGCCCCCTACATTATGACAAGTATTTAGCCCTAAGCTGCAAAAGCCACACATTATCACAAATTATAATCAATGTTCTGTATATTATATGTAGTATAACATGTTCATAACCACACCATGCTTATCACCATTATGTATATTCATTCATGCATGTGTTGGTTTAAAACACTATGATATCTTCTTCGAATATCTGAATCCACTTTTTTATAATGAATTATGATTTATGTTCGTCTTCTACACCCACACAATCCTCTTGTCTTTGTAGCTAGTGCTAACTTTCTATCCTGCATGCACACGCCCGCCCCCCCTCACCCTCCCTTAATGTCTCTTCCATCGAGCACATTCTTATTTCTCTTTAGGTTGTTCACCCATGGTGTGTGTAGGCCCCCAGCTCCTTTATGGCACACACACCGGTCGATATACCTCTCTAGCCAAGTGTGCCTACCACAAACATACACTTCCCCTCTTCTCTTCTCACCGTCCATGCCCCCCTATGTCCAATACAATTCCACATAGGTGCACACTCTCGCCCCTCTTTTCATCGATCTCATACTCGCACACTCCTTCCCCCTCTACATAGTAGGCCTCTCGCACCACCTCCTAGCCGCACCCCTATCCCCCTGTCCGTCTCTTCAGACCTTATTTACACATGCATGCATGTATACCTACCGATCTCCCTACATATAGCTAGGTCGACAATAATTCTTTTTCCCCATGCACCGATCGACGTAACTCACTAGTTGTGTCTCTCCCTTTCTCCGACACACGACGATTGATCTTCCTATGTAGTTACGTATGTTTACCACAATCATATCGTCCCCCCTCATCATCTTTGCATACCTCTCGACCCGTCTCTCACACGCATGTGCATAGACAGGCCGACATCCCCTCTCTTATTGACATTCCACTCATACCCTCTGTTTGTCTAGCAGGCCTCTCCCACCATTTGTGAGAAGCAACTCCACCACCAACCCTCTGACACTCTACTTTTCTCTCTCTCTCTCCCAACCTTATTCCTCTGCTACACATATGCATGGATGCCGATCAATCTCCCTGAATACATAGCTTGTTCTATCTCCTTCTCCTCGCATATACCAGTCGATCTACCTCTCTATAGTTAGGTCTCTGCCCCCTCCCCCTCACACACACACCGATAGTCAAACATTGTAGGTCGGTATCCATGCCATAGAGAGAAACTACACCTCTTCCCTCTCACATTCCAGTGGGCCAGTCGCCCTGTATCTTTGACGTGGTCAAACACAAATTCAACGACACTCTTTATCGATCGCTCACCCACATACTTCATCCCTGTTTTTGATTCTATCAATATCTCACATCGATGATCCCTCCACTCTCTTCTCGTGGATCGCTCCCTCTATATAGGATATATCCATGACTCTATTCCACACACTTCGCATATGTTACATTTTTGGTTTGAAATATCATCGACACGTTGCCTCTGTTTCGCACAAACCATCTCTCTCACACCCACCCACGTATGTACGTACCTGCATGTAAGGAAGAGGTGCACGTACGACGCACATACTCACGTCTCGTTCCTGGCCACACCCGCGCGGGTACACGGTGGAGTTCATTTCTGTACGAAAAGGCAGGCCACGTGATAATTTGATGCGCATAGCGGTTGTTTACTCGAAGGAGGGTTGTGTACCACACTGCTACGTCTCGAGCTTGCGTTGGTTTTCCCCGAAGAGGAGAGGATGATGCAGCACAGTAGCATAAGTATTTCCCTCAGTTTTTTGAGAACCAAGGTATCAATCCAGTAGGAGGTCACGCGCAAGTCCCTCGTACCTGCACAACACGATAGCAACTCGCAACGAACGCTTAGGGGTTGTCAATCCCTTCACGGTCACTTACGAGAGTGAGATCTGATAGAGATAATATTTTTGGTATTTTTGATAGATAGATGCAAAGTAAAAAGTAAAGGCAAAATAAAAACAAAGCAAGTAAATAAAGTGATATAGATTGATATGATGAGAATAGACCCGGGGCCATAGGTTTCACTAGTGGCTTCTCTCAAGAGCATAAGTATTCTACGGTGGGTGAACAAATTACTGTTGAGCAATTGACAGAATTGAGCATAGTTATGAGTATATCTAGGCAATGATCATGTATATAGGCATCACGTCCGGGACAAGTAGATCGAAACGATTCTGCATCTACTACTATTACTCCACTCATCGATCGTATCCAGCATGCATCTAGAGTGTAAAGTTAAAAACAGAGTAACGCTTTAAGCAAGATGACATGATGTAGAGGGATAAATTCATGCAATATGATAAAAAAACCATCTTGTTATCCTCGATGGCAACAATACAATACGTGCCTTGCAACTCTTTCTGTCACTGAGTAAGGACACCACAAGATTGAACCCAAAGCCATGCACTTCTCCCATTGCAAGAACTACCAATCTAGTTGGCCAAACCAAACGGATAATTCGAAGAGACTTGCAAAGATAACTCAATCATACATAAAAGAATTCAGATAAGAATCAAATATTTTCCATAGATAATACTGGATCATAAACCCACAATCCATCGGTCTCAACAAACACACCGCAAAAAGAAGATTACATTGAATAGATCTCCACGAGAGAGGGGGAGAACATTGTATTGAGATCCAAAAAGAGAGAAGAAGCCATCTAGCTACTAGCTATGGACCCGAAGGTCTGAAGTAAACTACTCACACATCCGTGGTGGATGCCCCCTCCGGCGGAGCTCCGGAACAGGCCCCAAGATGGGATCTCGTGGATACAGAAGGTTGCGGCGGTGGAATTAGGTTTTTGGCTCCGTGTCTGGTCTATTGGGGGTACGTTGGTATATATAGGAGGAAGGAGTACGTCGGTGGAGCTCCGAGGGGCCCACGAGGTAGGGGGCGCGCCTAGGGGTGCGCCCTCCACCCTCGTGACCTCCTCGGAAGCTTCTTGGAGTAGGGTCCAAGTCTCCTGGATCACGTTCGGTGAGAAGATCACGTTCCCGAAGGTTTCATTCCATTTGTACTCCATTTGATATTCCGTTTCTTCGAAACACTGAAATAGGTAAAAACAGCAAATCTGGGCTGGGCCTCCGGTTAATAGGTTAGTCCCAAAAATAATACAAAAGTGGAAAATAAAGCCCAATATAGTCCAAAACAGTAGATAAAGTAGCATGGAGCAATCAAAAATTATAGATACCTTGGAGACGTATCAAGCATCCCCAAGCTTAGTTCATGCTCGTCCTCGAGTAGGTAAATGATAAAAAGAGAATTTTTGATGCGGAGTGATACTTTGGCAGAATTTCAATGTAAATCTTCTTAATCATGGTATGAATATTCAGATCCGAAATATTCAAGACAAAAGTTCATATTGACATAAAAATAATAATACTTCAAGCATACTAATCAAGCAATCACGTCTTCTCAAAATAACATGGCAAAAGAAAGTTCATCCCTACAAAATCATATAGTTAGGCTATGCTTCATTTTCGTCACACAAAGATGTTCCCAACTTCTATAGCCCCGATGACAAGCCAAGCAATTGTTTTATACTCAAATAATCTCAAACTTTTTCAACCTTCACGCAATACATGAGCGCAAGCCATGGATATAGCACTATGGGTGGAATAGAATATGATGATGGGGATTGTGTGGAGAAGACAAAAAAGGAGAAAGTCTCACATCAACGAGGCTAATCAATGAGCTATGGAGATGCCCATCGATTGATGTTAATGCAAGGAGTAGGGATTGCCATGCAACGGATGCACTAGAGCTATGAATGCTCAACAAAAGAAAACTAGTGGGTGTGCATCCAACTTGCTTGCTCATGAAGATCTAGGGCATTTGAGGAAGCCCGTCGTAGGAATATACAAGCCAAGTTCTATAATGAAAAATTCCCACTAGTATAAGCAAGGCAACTTATGAGACTCTCTATATGAAAAACATGGTGCTACTTTGAAGCACAAATATATGAGACTCACTTCATGAAGAACAAGGTGCTACTTTGAAGCACAAGTGTGGTAAAAGATAGTAACATTGCCCCTTCTCTCTTTTTCTCTCATTTTTTTGGGCCTTCTCTTTTTTTATTTGGCCTTTCTTTTTTTTTCATCCAGAGTCTCATCCCGACTTGTGGGGGAATCATAGTCTCCATCATCCTTTTCCTCACTGGGGCAATGCTCTAATAATGATGATCATCACACTTTTATTACAACAACTTGATATTACAACTCGAAACTAGAACAAGATATGACTCTATATGAATGCCTCCGGCGTTGTACCGGGATGGTGCAATGAATCAAGAGTGACATGTATGAAAAATAATGCATGGTGGTTTTTCCACAAATACGATGTCAACTACAAGATCATGCAATGGCAATATGACAAAAGTAATGTATGTCATGATGATGATGGTGGAAGTTGCATGGCAATATATCTCGGAATGGCTATGGAAATGCCATGATAGGTAGGTATGGTGGCTGTTTTGAGGAAGATATAAGGAGGTTTATGTGTGAAAGAGCATATCATATCACGGGGTTTGGATGCACCGGCGAAGTTTGCACCAACTCTCAATGTGAGAAAGGGCAATGCACGGTACCGAAGAGGCTAGCAAATACGGAAAGGTAAAAGTGCGTATAATCCATGGACTCAACATTAGTCAAAAGAACTCATATACTTATTGCAAAAATTTAGAAGTCATCAAAAATCAAGTACTACGCACCATGCTCCTAGGGGGATAGATTGGTAGGAAAAGACCATCGCTCGTCCCCGACCGCCACTCATAAGGATGCACAAGCCAGGTACACTTCATGCTTCAAACTTGTTACACAACTTTACCCATACGTGCATGCTACGGGACTTACAAACTTCAACACAAGTATTTCTCAAATTCACAACTACTCAACTAGCACGACTTTGATATTATTACCTCCATATCTCAAAACAATTATTAAGCATTAAATTTATCTTGGTATTCAATTCACTCAAAAGAAAGTTTCACATATCTTGAACACTAAGTATATTAACATTAAGCAAATTACCATGCTATTAATGACTCATGAGAGATCAAATTTCTTTAAAACAAATCCACCACCGTGCTCTAAGAGGTCTAAGTGAAGCACTAGAGCAAAAACTATCACGCTCAAAAAGATATAAGTGAAGCACTATGAGCAAAACTATCAAGCTCAAAAGATATAAGTGAAGCACATAGAGTATTCTAACAAATTCCAAATCATGTATGGCTCTCTCAAAAGGTGTGTACAGCAAGGATGATTGTGGTAGACTAACAATCAAAGACACAAATAATACAAGACGCTCCAAGCAAAACACATATCATGTTGGTGAATAAAAATATAGCTCCAAGTAAATTACCGATGGAAGTGGACAAAAGAGGGGATGCCTTCCGGGGCATTCCCAAGCTTCGACTTTTGGTGTCCTTGGATTATATTGGGGGTGCCATGGGAATCCCCAAGCTTAGGCTCTTGCCACTCCTTGTTCCATAATCCATCAAAAGAATTCACCCAAAACTTGAAAACTTCACAACACAAAACTCAACAGAAATCTCGTGAGCTCCGTTAGAGAAAGAAAACAAAAGACTACTTCAAGGTACTGTAATGAACTCATTCTTTATTTATATTGCTGTTAAACCTACTGTATTCCAACTTCTCTATGGTTTATAAACTATTTTACTAGCCATAGATTCATCAAAATAAGCAAACAACACACGAAAAACAGAATCTGTCAAAAACAGAACAGTCTGTAGTAATCTGTAACTAACGCAAACTTCTGTAACTCTAAAAATTCTACCAAAATAGGACGTCCTGGAAAATTTGTTTATTGATCAGAAGCAAAAAGAATCAACGCAAAATCACTCTCCAGTAAACAATGGAAGCTAATCTCGTGAGCGCTAAAGTTTCTGTTTTTCAGCAGAATCAAATCAACTATCATCGTAGGTTATCCTATAGGTCCTACTTGGCACAAACACTAATTAAAACATAAAAACACATCCAAACAGAAGGTAGATGGATTATTTATTCCTAAACAGAATTAAAAACAAAAAACACAAAATAAAATTGGGTTGCCTCCCAACAAGCGCTATCGTTTAACGCCCCTAGCTAGGCATAAAAGCAAGGATAGATTTAGGTCGTGCCGTAATAATAAGATAGATCTTGAAAGCTCATCTCGTATTCCCTATGTTCGGCAGAAAGTTTCCTTTGAGGCAAGAAAAAATAATCAAAAGGGCTAAATTTAGTGGGACAAAAATCCCCAAGATCAATCACGGGAGGAACGGGTTCCTCCCTTGGCCCTTCATAGTGCACAACTATTTCATCACTGAAAGCATTCTTTTGGCAAAATCTTGTGAGCTTATACTCGAGAGAGTATCCTAGCTCATTATTTCTAAGGGCAAAATCATTATTAAGCTCATTAATGCAATCAACCAAGACATTGATAGGGACCTTTTTCCTAAGGTTTTCATTGGAAGCGACATAGTACGAAGATTGAAAACGTCTAATTTATTCTTGATCATAGAGAATTGCTTCTATGGGTGGACGACCGGCGTCCACCCTATAGTGCGAAAAGATTTCTTTGGCTTCTCTAATGATAAATCTAAATTCATGAGCCAAAAAGATAGTAACAGCGCACTTAATAGAAGAGTGCTCAATATTAGAGAATTCTAAGAAAATTCTCTGTATGCAAGGGTGCATGTGCATAAATTGTCTTTCAATTCTACCACAAGCATAGCTATAGCATCCGCAAGGCTACTAGTTCTATGAAGAATAGAACAGCCCATAGAAGTTAAAGCACCGGCACAAGTAAAGAAATCTTGAATAACGCCTTTGCCAATAATGTTACCACTACCGATTCGAAACTTTTTGGTATGCAAGATAGGAGGTTCATCGGCCAGAGCCTCGGGATTTTCTGTATTATCATTGTTGTCCATATCGACGATAATCTCCCCAATTTCAGACATAGTGGCAGAAAAAGCAAGGCGGAAGAAAGGAAACAAAAGGGAAAAGAAGAGGAGATTGGGAAAGAGAAGGCGAATAAAACGGCAAGGGTGAAGTGGGGGAGAGGAAAACGAGAGGAAAATGGCAAATAATGTAATGCGAGAGATAGGGATTGTGATGGGTACTTGGTATGTTGACTTTTGCGTAAGCCTCCCCGGCAACGGCTCCAGAAATTCTTCTTGCTATGTCTTGAGCTTGCATTTGTTTTCCCCGAAGAGGAGAGGATGATGCATCACAGTAGCGTAAGTATTTCCCTCCGTTTTTTGAGAACCAAAGTATCAATCCAGTAGGAGGTCACGCGCAAGTCCCTCGTACCTGCACAATATGATAGCAACTTGCAACCAACGCTTAGGGCTTGTCAATCCCTTCACGATCACTTACGAGAGTGAGATCTGATAGAGATAATATTTTTGGTATTTTTGATAGATAGATGCAAAGTAAAAAGTAAAGGCAAAATAAAAACAAAGCAAGTAAATAAAGTGATATAGATTGATATGATGAGAATAGACCCGGGGGCCATAGGTTTCACTAGTGGCTTCTCTCAAGAGCATAAGTATTCTACGGTGGGTGAACAAATTACTGTTGAGCAATTGACAGAATTGAGCATAGTTATGATTATATCTAGGCAATGATCATGTATATAGGCATCACGTCCGTGATAAGTAGATCGAAACGATTCTACATCTACTACTATTACTCCACTCATCGACCGCTATCCAGCATGCATCTAGAGTATTAAGTTAAAAACATAGTAACGCTTTAAGCAAGATGACATGATGTAGAGGGATAAATTCATGCAATATGATAAAAACCCCATCTTGTTATCCTCGATGGCAACAATACAATACGTGCCTTGCAACTCTTTCTGTCACTGAGTAAGGACACTGCAAGATTGAACCCAAAGCCATGCACTTCTCCCATTGCAAGAACTACCAATCTAGTTGGCCAAACCAAACGGATAATTCGAAGAGACTTGCAAAGATAACTCAATCATACATAAAAGAATTCAGAGAAGAATCAAACATTTTACATAGATAATACTGGATCATAAACCCACAATTCATCGATCTCAACAAACACACCGCAAAAAGAAGATTACATCGAATAGATCTCCATGAGAGAGGGGGAGAACATTGTATTGAGATCCAAAAAGAGAGAAGAAGCCATGTAGCTACTAGCTATGGACCCGAAGGTCTGAAGTAAACTACTCACACTTCATCGGAGGGGCTATGGTGATGATGTAGAAGCCCTCCGTGGTGGATGCCCCCTCCGGTGGAGCTCCGGAACAGGACCCAAGATGGGATCTCGTGGATACAGAAGGTTGCGGCGGTGGAACTAGGTTTTTGGCTTCGTGTCTAGTCTATTGGGGGTACGTAGGTATATATAGGAGGAAGGAGTACGTCGGTGGAGCTCCGAGGGGCCCACGAGGTAGGGGGCGCGCCTAGGGGGGCGCCCTCCACCCTCGTGACCTCCTCGGAAGCTTCTTGGAGTAGGGTCCAAGTCTCTTGGATCATGTTCGGTGAGAAGATCACGTTCCCGAAGGTTTCATTCCGTTTGGACTCCGTTTGATATTCCGTTTCTTCGAAACACTGAAATAGGCAAAAACAGCAAATCTAGGCTGGGCCTCCAGTTAATAGGTTAGTCCCAAAAATAATATAAAAGTGGAAAATAAAGCCCAATATAGTCCAAAACAGTAGATAAAGTAGCATGGAGCAATCAAAAATTATAGATACGTTGGAGACGTATCACACATGTAGACGGAACAAAGTTTGACTTGACGCGTTAGTATTAAGTAAAGTTATATTCCTTAATGGCACGCACAGAATATAAAACAATTGTCGTCGGGAAAAAAGAAATCCGCTACACTATGTAAAATGGAGCCTGCCTGCCGGGGTTTGCCTCTCGTCACACTATCTCATACAAGGCGGCGGTGGCCTCTCTCCCTCACCGTTGGTCACTGATCCGGCCACATCCCGTACGCTAGCAGAAAGGGAGGATGTCCATCATTTCTCCATTCAATGGCGTTGAGGCAGCACGTCCTGATCTGCGGTACCCGTCGTTCTCTCCGACCAAGCTCCGGCGCGGTAGGGCCTTCGCCACTTACTCACTGCTGCAGTGTGGGCAGATCCCGGCTGTCGACGCCCTCCTAGTTACATCCCGATGAACCTCAGGTACAGCTTCCTCTGGCCTTGCTCCACTGCCCATCCTGATCTGGCGTTCTTTGCTTAAAACGTATATCAGTCGGCGTACTTTCCATCTTCCATTCTCGTCCTCAACCCATTTTTGATAAACCACCATGCTGCTATGTTTCCCTTAAGACATGGAATATGCTTATTTTTTGTCGGTCTATGTGTCTTCAACTCCTGTTATTGGGCAGTAATTGTTTCCTTTCTACCTCTTTTTGCAAACAGGGTTATCCATTTCACCATGTTGCTATTGCGACCTTTTGGTGAACTGCAGAAATTACTTTTTTCTTAAGAGTGTTTTGTACATTTTCACCAAAATGTCACATGGGCAACATTTTTACATTTCTTTGGGACTGCAGAAAGGGAGATTGGTTTTGCTATACTCCACATCCAACTTCGTGCCTAATCTTCTCCAACAAGTAGTTAGTCCTAAAGAGAGATGGCAGAGGTGATCGACTTCTATTTGTGTGTGTTATGTTTCATCATCTAGTTCCACTATTATTGTAATTACACTGACTGAATATCTTTGCAAACAGGGATGATCAGCTCGATTTTAGTAGAACTACACAAAATGATTGGATTGTGATGTCCTCCATACACCTCTTTCTTGGCTACAGAGCTGCGTGAAACTAGCTGCCAACCAATGAACATTGTGCCCAGTAAATGGAGCCATGGCTACGAACAGTATCAATCAATTATATATTTTTCTTTATTTGTACACCTTCTCACAACTTTGTCTTCAGTTGTGATGTGAATATTTGCGCTGGTCTGCGAACCATTGAGATGCATTAACAGCCATGGTAGTTTCATTTGTATTTGATGGAATGTTGTAACGAGATAATCTTGAGGCAAGAGGACACACGAATCCTTAGTTGAAACCTTATTTTCTACGAGAACCAAAGTTGAAACTTTCATAGCATCACAGTACAATTTCATTATGCTGGAAAATTATGCGTACATATTAAAAAAATCCTGGAAGATTAATAGCAATGCCAGAAACAATTCAACTTTGTTTCGCCAACATATGGGACATCCTTCATCTGGCTCCACCTGCCATGCAACAATATTGAGTGCACAACTGCAGGGGAGATTCACCCCAATCGTTGCACCGCAGTAATAATGACTAGTGAGCAGTCAAATCCCAGAGCCCCGCCTTCGCCATAGTAAGCTGCTCGGACGAAGCAACCATCATTTCTCTCTTCGTTGAATCCGCTGGTACTCCAATATTTCCAGTGTAATAAGTTGCTCGGGCGAAGCAACCATCACTTCACCATTCCCACAATAAGCACTACTCCCTCCGTCTAGGTGAATAAGTCATCTAAGGTTGTGCATCGTGACCAACAAGGAGGGGAAATGAGAGAACTTAATGTTTATTTGCTAATTAATAGCACTGCATGTAGTGAACTAACCACTACATGTGGTGTTTGGTAGTCTCGAGTCATTGAAAACATGCACGCCCCACATCTCTTATTGGTTTATATGTCAAGAAACAATAAACGAGGTGGGAGTTAATGCATCGCCCTAAGTGTTTTGGGATTATTTTGTTTTCGTAAGGTGACTTATACACCCTCCTTTTATTTTATTCTAGAAACAACCACACACAAATATTGGACGGTAGCAACACATCAACTGAATCAAAAATCGAAACCAACCAGAGCATTTGCTAGTATCATGTACTCCGTTTATCCATGTATATAGGGCTTAATGCGTTTTTTGAGACAAACTTTGGCCCTGTTTGGATCCATGGGTTAGAGTTAGTTTGAGCTAGTTGGGGCTCAAATAACCCTAAAGGATCCAAAGGTCATGTTTGGATCCATGGGTTAGAGTTAGTTTGAGCTAGTTTGGGCTCAAATAGCCCTAAAGTATCCAAACATGAGGGTTAGTTTGAGCTAGTTGCATCTAACCCACCCAAAACAACTATCCAACCCAAGAGGTGCTAATTGGAGCTAATTCTCATGGGGCCCACTAAAAAATCACCCTTCTCTCTCTATCCCGCCAGCCAAGTGGTGTTAATTGGAGCTAGTTCTCGTAAGGCCCACTGAAAAATCACTTTTTGCTCTCCACCAAGTGCATTTATTATCAATCTAACCCTGTCGTCCAAACACCTCTTTGGCTAGAGTTAGTTCAGGGTTAGTCATGAGTTACTCTAACCTCTAGTTAAGTTAGAGTATCCAAACAGGAGCAGTATAGGACATGCAAGTTGCTCAAAGCATACCGTCAAATTCGTACATGAAAGCATCTTAGAATGATATAATTTTCAAATTATATAAAATCTTATCAATAGTTAAAGGCAACCACGAAGAATACATTAGTCCCTATATAGACGTATGGATGAAGGGAGTAGTACTAATCGCAACGCATGCATGCATGTGGAGTACTACAGTACTAAACAAGAATGTTTTACATGCATTGGTTAATTATATCTTAGTTATGGCACTTAACAATTTAATGCACAAAACAAGAACGATTGACGTGATTAGCAGAAAGCAGAGCGCCTTTTTAGCGGAGATTTTCATCATTCTATGAAGGTGCAAAACCAAGTGTTACTACTACACCAAACAAGTTCAAAATGAGAAACTAGACACACTCACGACACACGCCTGTCTTGTTTGGTCCGTCGATCAAAGTACTTCCTCTTCTTGGCATAACAATAGAGTACAGTGCTTTTTTAGAATGCTCTTGGCATGTCGCTAACATGTGGGAGCGAGTGATGAGTTAACCGGCCTCAATAGACGGCAAAAGCGCCAGCCCACCACACTTTGAAAGAGACGACAAGAGAGAAGCGATACGGGCTAGTGGATTACTAGAGCTAGGTGGCGCACGGAGGCCAAGAAACATGGTGATAATGTGGGTTGGCCATGTATGATTTAACTACACTGGGATGTTGTGTTTCGGACTCTTCTAGTCTACCATGGAGAAGATTGGGTAGATTTTATACCATTGAATAAAAATATTAAAGAGTCCAGACGCTCCACCGTGAGGTTTCTTGCTCCTTCTCGGTCATCAGAAAGCATTCTTCTAAGTTTTGCTGACACGTGGGACATCCAACATCCAGGTCCATGTGTCATGCAAGAAAATGGAGTTAAGTATAGTAGGAGAGACTCACCAACGGTCACGAACGTAGGTGGAGTACGTGCACGAATCACCCAAAAAAGGAATACGAGCACGAAGAGAAGAGGTGAAGGCACCGACGCAGGTACTCTTTGCTCTTTCACTAATACTCACACGCATGTACACGGTGAGCTCATTTCTGTACGAAGAGGCAGCTCACCTGATAATTTGGCGAGTGTAGTAGTTGTTCATGGGAACCACGTGTGGACGAATCAAAGTTCGATTATGATGTGGTGCCACATTTTCTAGAAATTAAGTTATTCTATTCGATGGCACGTATGCAACATTATTTTCGCAATGGAACATGAATCGTGCATGCACTGAATGACGGAGCACGGGATGGTAGCCATGGACATGGTCAGCCATTTTTTGTAGACTAGTCGACTACTTTTGATGTGTCTCGTCAACTCGCAAACAAGGAGAATCTTTTCTTACTACTAGTATGACCTCTCCCTCGCTCACGCACGTGCACGGTGGCTCGCAGGACGAGGAGAAGCTTTTGCTTCACGATAGTGCTCTTAATACAGGCGGTGGACATGCAGAATTTCATTCGGTGTCAGATTGCCAGAACTATCTATACTGTAGTACAATCATCATTGTTTGTCTTCTGGAAGAGGCGAAGGGCCAAGCGCACGGTCACCTACTCATAGTATAATCGGCTGTGTTTGCACGAATTTTTAACGTAGTACAATCTGAGTGGATTGCTCCAGTCATCATCACACGTTAGCCAATCGATTCGCACCCTTCCGCTCCATTTTTCTTGCGTTCCTTCCTCCATATAGCACGCTGAAAAGTGGGCCCCATGCTCATGTATGCCAACGTGGTAGTCAATTATTTTGCCACAGTCAGCTATCACACCCTTTCGATGCCACGTTAATGTACCCACTAGAAACAAGTTAGACTTGTTCATTTCAACCGCCTCCCTAGGTGTTTGGAGAGGAATTGGATGGCGCGAGGTGGTTCTATAGGTGGTAGGCGGCAAAAAATAGGGGAAAACGCACGAACCAGCTAGACGAGGGAGGGAAGCCTCTACATTCATGAGGGACGTGGCATTGGCCATTGGGCGGCAACACGCAGTCATCCGGGTACACAATAAAGGATGCGAAGAGGCTTCCTATATCGGCAAGGACCAGCTTCCCTACCGATTGCTCATCCAATAGAACTCCCAAGTTAACTCTGCTGAGGCTAGAGTAGTCATTAGATGGGTGACCGAATGGGAAGTGGAGTCGATGTTAAACTAATGGGATGGGTTTCTATAAACGTTTAATTGGATTAAATGTATATAGTGCTCCGTCCTATTAGTTGAACCTTGAGGTCTTTGTTTTGTAATTTTCGTCATTTTTTGTTTTTTGAACACAACATAATCGGAGGTCTATCGCATTACTTTTTGATAACTTTTGTTTTTTGACCACATGTTAGTTGGCTTGAAAGAAGGTCTATCATTTTACTTCATGACATCTTTCCAAAAAAAGTGACATGACTTTTGTCAACCTATAAGGCATGTTTGTCAAATTAACCTCGAGGTACTTGTTCTCAAATTAACCTCTGGGTCTTACATGAGTACTTGTCTTTTTGAACACATGTTAATCGAAGTTCTTTCGCCTTACTTTTTGATAAATTTTTTTTGAACACATGTTAATTGTCTTGAAAGAAGGTCTATCGTGTTACTTCACGACATCTTTCCAAAAAAGTGATATGACTTTTGTCAACGTATAAGGCAAGTCTGTCAAATTAACCTCGAGGTACTTGTTCTCAAATTAACCTCTGGGTCTTGCAGGAGTACTTGTTTTTCGAACACATGTTGATCGAAGGTCTATCGCATTACTTTTTGATAATTTTTGTTTTTTGAACACATGTTAATTGGCTTGAAAGAAGGACTATCGTGTTACTTCACGACATCTTTCCAAAAAAAAGTGAGATGACTTTTGTCAACCTATAAGGCATGTCTGTCAAATTAACCTTGAGGTACTTGTTCTCGAATTAACCTCTAGGTCTTGCAGGAGTACTTGTTTTTAGAACACATGTAAATCAAAGGTCTATCGCATTACTTTTTGATTATTTTTGTTTTTTGAACACAATTTAATTAGCTTGAAAGAAGGTCTATCATGTTACTTCACGACATCTTTCCAAAAAAAGTGATATGACTTTTGTCAACATATAAGGGATGTCTATCAAATTAACCTCAAGGTACTTGTTCTAAAATTAACATATGGGTCTTGCAGGAGTACTTGTTTTTTGAACGCATGTTAATCGAAGGTCTATCGCGTTATGTTTTCATAATTTTTGTTTTTTGAACACACGTTAATTGGCTTGAACGAAGGTCTATCGTGTTACTTCACGACATCTTTCCAAAAAAAAGTTATATGACTTTTGTGAACCTATAAGGCATGTCTGTCAAATTAACCTCGAGGTACTTGTTCTCAAATTAACCTCTTGGTCTTGCGGGAGTACTTGTTTTTTGAACACATGTTAAACGAAGATCTACCGCGTTACTTTTTGATAACTTGTGTTTTTTGAACACATGTTCATTGGCTTGAAAGAAGGTTTATATTGTTACTTCAGGAGATCTTTCCAGAAAAAAAGTGATATGACTTCTGTCAACCAATAAGGTATGTCTGTCAAATTAACCTGTAGGTACTTGTTCCCAAATTAACCTTCGGGCGTTGCAGGAGTGCTGCAATATGTTAGCATCAATTGCAAGATGAGCCAGCAAGCTAGCAGTTAAGTTGCCAACATGCTCATAGTGCACGCAACATTGACTAGAAAGAAGCATGCCCAGGAAATTAATGCATGCTTAGGGAGGCCTTTGTGCAAAGAGCAAGTGTATATAAGGTACAGTTGGCAGGCTATAAGGACGAGGAGTGAGAAGCGATATGGGCTGTTGGATATACTATCACTAGGTGTCCCACGGAGGTAACATTCAAAGCTATTCTCACAGTATGGAACGGTATAGGACTGTGGAGAGATTTGGTTGATTTTATATCGCCGAATAATATAAAATTTTATGAGTGCAGACGCTCCACCACAAGGTTTGTTGCTCGTACTCGGTCGTCGGGAATCTACGTTGTTCCACTCCTTTTTTGACATGAGCTTTGTTCATCCTTTCGCCAACACGCAGGACATCTAGCATCAAGGTACACGTGTCATGGAAGAAAATGGAGATAAGCAGTGCGTAAGTGAGTCATGCACTTTGATGGCACCTACTATGCAATATTTTTTCTCCTCGACGGCATGTGAATAGTGCACGTACTCAATGACGGGGCACGGGATGGTAGCCATGGACATGGTCGGCCCTTTTTGTAGAGAGTACTAAATAACTTTGATGTGTCCCGTCAACACGCAAAATGACGAGAAGCTTGCTAACTACGCCTTCTCCCTCGCCAATGCGTGCGTGGTGGTTCACAGCACGAGGAGAAACTTTCGCTTACAAACAGTGGATGTGCAGTAGTTCATTTGGTGTGAGATTGCTAGATGTACTACTGTAGTACCATCATTATTGTTCGACTTCCAAAAGAGGCGAAGAGCCAAGCGCAAAGTCACCTACTAACCTAGTACAGTATACTATAGCCAAAGCTAGTCCACCTTTTCAGTGCATGGTTAATTAATATAGGCAGCTCTTGCAGCGGCACATCATTTATAGCAAGTACTCTCTTCGTAGGCCCTTTGTAGTGCTCCAAGGTGTACCGATGCTAAGGGTGCCACGTAGGCAAAAAAATGATGTGGCAGAGCAATTAAAGAGGAGGGAGTGTATTATGGTGATCTCAGGAGGAAATAATGCTAAGCGCGTGGACCTATGCAAAGTGATTATTAACCAATGCATGAAGGCATTTTAGTGTTAAAAAATTAAATGAGGAAGGCTTAGCTACAAATGTTAAGCACCAATGCATTGGGGAGAGTAGTTGATATTCTCTTTAATGCATTTAGCACCTCAACTTAGCACCAATGCCCTGGAAGAGGCCTTCAAACGCAAGAATAGGAAAAATAAAGGATTGGAGTGGCATTTCCACTTGAATCCCATAGCATTAACATAGTGTTCCCCTAAAAAACCAGAGTGTTTGACACAGGAAAAATGATGGAAGTGAAAAAAAAGCTTTAGTGGATGCTAGATTGCCAATTAACACATGATTTCATAGGAAGAAAATCCTATAGCATTCTATCATATGAATCAAATGACCAATGTAGGAAAATTATGAGGGGGTGTCTCCAACAGTGTTCCTAGGCTCGCACATAGCATCACGGTGGTCTAACTTGGAGTAATTAATCTAGTACACATGGCATTTAGATCTAGACACAAGGTGACGTACACCGTCAAGGTCCACGGTCAAGGGGGTCAGGGCGGACGCGACCTCTCACTGCGTCCGCCATTAAAAGTGGCGCACCGGCTGAGGGCACCGCCCACCGCAATCCCTGTTGTACCTGTCTCCTCGCCGCATTCAAAAACCGACATTTAAACCCATGTAGAATGCGAGAAACAAACTCCGGCCACACATGGCGACGAGCAGGAAGAGGAGTTCTCTAGCGTAAAAGCCGTCTAGGTGGCCCGCTGAGCCCGACAATTATGAGTGAGGCAGCTCGTTGCTCCACATACCTCGCCTAGCCCGTTAGAGGCAGTTGCCACACTAAGCCAGCGCGTGGTTCCGCAGCTGGCCGCTCCAATACAGCTCGAGGAAGATTGCCGACTTGCTCCACGCCGGCTTGTCGGGGAGCACGGCGGCAATGGCATCGTCGCTGCCCTCGACGCCGCCGCATCGTACATCACCTCTAGTGCTTGCGACTGCACCATCCGCCATGATGTGCACGTAGCTGCACCATGCAGGCAGGGAAAGAAGCCGCCGCAGATGTCGATGAGGTGACGCGACTACGTGGATGTCGACGAGGTGACGGCCAGCACGTCCCTGCCCACCGCCATCATCGAGCAGAAGTAGAACACGGGAGGCCACCACCGATTGTATCCCATGAAGGCCACGGCCGAGGTGACACCAACGAAAACATCCGGTGTCTTGCATGATTCTTCTTCAGCCGATGCTGGAGAAGGACAAAGAGATCGGGCGGCGACCATATAGATTAGGTATATTAATTCTACTAGGCTGGTTGAAATGGGAGTATCATAAGTAGTACCGTGCATGCCAACTAGGAAAATTTGATGAGGTCGCGTAGAATTAAATGAAAAAGAGAGGGTTGACTATCATATTATGATACCGTATGGAATTAAGTTACTCCCACTGTGGTTAGTCTTAGGCCTTGTTCAGTTGAACCTCCTCCCAAGGGGTTTGGAGAGGAATGGAGGGGAATTTGGCTTGTACTTGATTTAATCCCCCACAATCCCTGTTAATCCCCATTAAAACCCCTTGAACCGCCCATGCCCTCAAGGTTAAAAATGACCGGGATTACAGAGGACAGGGTACGAACTTCAAGGATTTAAAGGTGAGGGTTTGTTTCTGACTAGCTCTACAACCTCACGGTTTATATACATCAGACTTCACTCTCCCCTCATGCACACGCCCGGGTACACTCACGGTGGAGCGCATTTGCACACGAAAAGGCAGGTAACGTGACAATTTGAGACATCTAGTTGTCCACTTAATGTGGGGGCTGGGACCAAGTGTCAGCCATACCAAGTGTGACCTGAACGCGGTAGCGTGGTCATTGATCGAGTTTCTTTTTACTAGTACGTTAAATGAAAAAATATGGTTGCACGCGTATTCAATTTAAAATGATCACTAGGGAGGAAAAAACAATTACTACTCCAGTAGTCCACTTCGGTACTTGCTTTCTATGGTTGTTCTCTTCTTCTCACTCTCTCAACCTCTCCAGATCTAAACAAGACCATGGTGTCCACCCTCTTTGTCTCTCTCTCTCTCTCTCTCTTCTCTTCAGTTGACACAGATCCAGCCAGATACCTTCTGCTGGTGGTCGCCGGTGGCGAGGGAGGAAGCCGACATGCGCTATCTTGTCTGACCTGGCGCCGGGGTGGGAGGTCCTCCTCACCCTTGCTCCCCGCTGTCGAGTTGGCAGATCCCGCAACCTGCCTCGCCACATCCCACCGACCGGAGGTATAACTTTTTTTAGAACCGGCCTTGTTCTAATGGCCCAGCTCCCACATTGATGCATCCCTTTTTTCATCAAGTTAGGATTGCTCCCCAAATTGTTGCATCCTACAAGTGGATATTCTTCTAGTATTACAAAGCTCTCCATGTAACTAGATCCATCGGCTTGTCGAACACTCAAACACCCCTAAATTTTTACTATTAGAGGAAAAAAGGTACTACAGATACTGGCTAATGAACCAATCTCTTGGTTGGTAAGGGAAATAAAGGTGATGGCCTGACCGGTCTCTTGGTCAAAAAAGGACAGAAAGTGGGGGGTGTTGGGTCGACAATGCAACCTAGAATGAGCACGTCTAAATTTCTTGTGGTCACATAAGAAAGGTCACTGATGAGAAAAAAGATGCACAAATCCAGACATGCTTTGCATGTTTGCCGCACTTAGCAACACCTCTGCCTCACCACTTTATGCCTGGTTGATGTAAAACGTGCTTGTGCCTCCCCTGTCCCTATGCCCTTACTTCTGCAGTTAATCTAACATCAAAGGTGAATGAAAGAATGCCACTATTAATGTGATGTTGCTGTTAAGTAATGCTACTGTCAATCTATTGCAATTTGAATCAATCCCACCACCGTTTTATGAAATGCTTCTGTCTTGCTTTATTTCTCCTAAACAGTGTTTTGGGACGTTACACTAAACTCTGACACCGGTAACGTAGTTGCATCTCCGTTGAACTGCACAAAATTTATTTGCACAATGGTTGACACGACGATGTCTTTCTCCTTTCTGTATCACCCTTTGTTAGAACGATCGTTCCTATTAACCGTGCACATACGTACTGATCAAGTGCTACTCCCAATCTGTCATCACATAGTCATAATGCAATTGTTATGCATGTTAATGTAAGCCCTCGTTAATCTAGTGGCAGTGTTGATTTGATGATGGCACTTCTTAGTTAATGGCACTTTTTCATACTGTCACTATAATGCCATTGATAACATATGAGATGCTACTGTTAATCATATGCCGCTGCAAAAAAAATGACACTGCTTAAATAATCATGTTACATATTTGTGCAATATTGTCTATCTCCATATGATGTCTATTTGTGTAAACGGAAGCACAAACCTCAATTTTCAGCTGACCTCATGGTGCTCCAGGTATTCCTATATTCTTAACTAGGTAGAATGACCAACGCAAGATGAAATGAGCTTATTCGTATGCTGACTTGCTGTTTGCAGTGTGGAATGACCCTGTCATGTGTGGAGGAGCAAACAAGCACTGCAGCCGCTCCGTCAACGCAAGATAAAAGAGACCAGGTCATTGATGGCCTGGCCGGGGAGTAGGGGTCGTGCAAACAATGGTGCATTATTTTAGTGGAACTGCACAAAAAAGATATCTGGGTTAGTCGGACAAATTTTCTACAGCCGCACGGAAGGAATTGCGCTCATCGATTGCATAGAATTTCCTCTGTGCCATCATAGGACATCCAAGGTGGACATCAACTAACTACCTATAAAATTATGCATAATCTTCCTCATGCAGGTTAGTATCCCCTTCATCCAGATGATCATGTTTTTTCATGCCAAGCTATTGATATCAGCTACAATTTTGTGACACCATTTCAGTACAACGCTTTCCTATCTTTTCACATTCAGGACAATGAAGATGATTTCAGCTGAACTGCACAAAATGGTCTAATGTTGAGTGATCTCTATTGCCTCCTCTATTTGATGCAATGTGTTAGT
This sequence comes from Triticum timopheevii, assembly GCA_963921465.1. Taxonomy (NCBI): domain Eukaryota; kingdom Viridiplantae; phylum Streptophyta; class Magnoliopsida; order Poales; family Poaceae; genus Triticum; species Triticum timopheevii. The sequence goes on from CAWUFU020000019.1 coordinate 331,578, forward strand.
GTAAATTGCAAGATGAGCCATCAAGTTAGGTGTGGATTTGCCAACATGCTCAAAGTGCACGCAACATTGAGAAGAAAGAAGCATGCCCAGGAAATTAATGCGTGCGTAGGGAGGCCCTTTGCTCAGAGAAGCATTTATCATTTTTTGTTTGTTTCTACACCTTCTCATAGCTTTGTCTTGGTTATAGCCTTGTGAATCATTTAGATGCGTAAACAAGCTGAACTTAAGTGCTTGTGAATGTTAGCTAGTATGCATATCGTATCTTGTCAAGCTTAGTTTAGTGTGAATGTTAGCATGTCAACCTTTACAATCTATGTATATTATGGGCATGTTATTTGAACCCTCATTTTGCCGCGCTACGACCAATGTGAGTGTGTGCATCCAGTACAGCCTCCTCTAATTTGGTGGATGCCAAGCCGTCCCGGAAAGGAGCTATAACTTTTATTCAAGTTGAAAAATGTTACCGATGAGGAGCCATAATAAAGATGGAGGTGTCTCTTTTTTTCTTTCGAATGGGCAATAAGCTCGAGAGCTGGAGAGTGTCTCTAATGGGCTGCCTCTAGTGTTAAGGCCCTCTAGTACGAAACAAGGGCAGTCGACTGGGCCAATACAAAAGCCCAATGCATCTTAAAGCCCATTTGTTTTTGTTTTTTGCGAGGAAAAGCCCATATTTCTTGAAGAGGGGGCGCTCCCAGAAAAACCCTCCTTCCTCCTTGCTTCCACTTAACTACAGCTTGCTGGACTCTCCTGCTTCTGTTGGCCCCCAACTCCCCCCGCTCCCCATCTTCCTCACTCTTACAGAAAACGCCCGGTCCTCTTCTTCCTCGCTCCTATAGAAAACCCCAGCCATCCTTCTTCCCCACTCGCACTGCCATTAGGCTCGTCTCTTGCTACTCTTCTCAAACCCGTGAGCTTGGCGCGATGCCTGCAAGGAAAATGGAGTTGGCTGGAGAAGATGAGGCTCTCGCCAGCGCCGACGCCTGCTATAGATCCCGCACCCGGCATCGGGGAGAAGCGCGAGACCCCCCACCCCACCCACATCTGACGAACACACATAATCTCCAGGGGACCGCATCAACGATCTCCCGGAGGACATCCTTGGGGAGATCATCTCCCTACTCCCCACCAAGGTTGGCTGCCACACACAAGTCCTTGCATCTTGGTGGCGCACTCTTTGGCGCACCGCGCCTCTTAATCTCGACTATCATCAGATATCTGTCCGTCCTGAATTTGATTTCCTCAGAGCCATCATCTCCTCCCACCAGGGCCCCATTAAACGCCTCTGCATCCCAACAAGCTACCTGCTATCCATACCCCGCATGGTGGACGTCTGTCTAACATCCACTAAATTCGAAAAACTCCAATAGCTTGAGTTCTATCATTACTACGAAAAATATATGCCGCGATCCCAACTCCATGTATTTGTGCCCACACAATCTTGTCCATCTCGTGGTTTTCCTCCTCTCTCCACACCCTCACCATAGCCCGGTGCCATCTACCAGACAATCTGGTACAAATGATTCTACTCCCACTGCTAAAAATACTTTCACTTGTGGTGGTTGATCTATCGGAGGCCTCACTATAGAGCATCATCCAATCCGGTTGCCCTGCACTGGAGTGCTTGCTGCTTGTTTTTGGATCAGAAATTCGTATCCATTAAATCCAAATAAAGTCTCCTTACCTTAAAAGCATTGGAATTTATTTTGAAGGACAACAGCTCATCATCGAAGGTGCCCCTTCACTTGAAAGGTTGCTCCTTGATTATTGTTATAAAGCTTCGCAAATAACTATCGTCTCTGCACCTAAACTTGAGGCCTTGGGTGTTATTCGTGATCCATTTGTACATCACAACATGGTGTTTGGCTCCACACTTATTCAGGTACTTTATATTATGTTCAATGAAGAGTTCTTCTATTGCTAGGCTATCAACGGTGTTGGATTCTGTCAAGATCTTATATATCGGAATGTTTAGAATTGATCTGAACAAAATTATTGGCTTGCTACGATGCTTTCCATGTCTGGAGAATTTTTATATACATGTGATTATTTCATGCACATTGAAACCCCATATATATTGTACTAGAATTACCTTTCGGCTGTCGCTCTATCGACATAATCTTTTTTTAGACCTAACATGTTTTCAGTCTTCATGTCTACGTAGGCAGCAACACATGGAGAAAGACATATAACCAATCGGTGGCGTAATAAGCATCGGGATTTTCTCAGTTCTCATGACATTCACTTGAGGAAAATAACGAGGGAAGGTTATGCATCCAATCAGGCAAACAGAAACTTCGTCACATTCTTCCTGTTGAATGCGAGGTTACTATTGTCCATGGGGCTTAAGATTTTAAACAAGAAGTTTCTCATGGATGGATATGTTGAACAGCAAAAAGAAGTTTCAGGTCGACAAATGGGCTTGTGAACGTGCTTGGCTTCTATTTACAACAACTTGTCGTCATATGGCAGTAAACTTTTTGGCACGGGATGTTGATTTTATGGATCAAACCGACCCATTTGTTTGTGACTGCCAAAAATAGTTATTGCCATGCATGTTCAGTCTGGGTTTTGTCTAAACCTGATGAACAATTAACACTCGTTCTTTCGTAAAGTTTGTAATCTGGGTTTCAACTTGGCTATGACTGTCATATTTTCTTTGAAACAAGGCAAATGGCTTGCCATTTGTTTAACTAAGAGAGAAATATTGTAACAAATCCCAACCAAGGGAAATAATATCAATCTTGTCGGCTTCTTGAGCTCACTGTGCATTACAGAACCCAAGTGCTTAGCCCCCACCACCACCCACAAACCTATTTTGAACTAGCTCACCAAATGGGCTGTAAATTTTCATAAGAAAGGCAGCATGGCTGTGACAGATTTGGATTCTGGCATTTGGGACCCATGAGGAAAAAGCCTATCCAAGGTGGTGTCGACTTAGTAGTCAACAAACGATTCTTCCAACCAGCCATTGGATTGACATCCAACATCTGTCGTGGATCTTCTATCTCTTGTCTTCTTCCTCCAGCCGCCCAAACCAAACAACCCCGCAGGTTCCACCTTCTCCCGCCTCCCACAGCTGGTTGTGCCTCCGCCGCCCTACCGTACCCTCAAATGTTGGCCAGTCCATCCCTCTCTTCCCCCACACATCCTGTTATTCTCTCGCGACGTCAGCCCCAACACGCACCCGCACCCAAACCAGTCAACCCTCATACTCCCCTCGGCCTGCGACTAGACTGGTGCATCTTCCATGGCTCCTGTTCGTTCCGTCCAAGGCCTTGCCATAATCATCCGCCTTGGTTTGCTCGCCATGCGTGGTGCGCCGCCGTCTGGCATTGTCAACGTGTCAACAACTGAGAGGAATAAGGAGATGACTTTACGTGGTGAGGATGATAGTAGGGACCCACCAGGGTCATGGCAGTAAGCAAGCAAGTGCCTCGTTGTTACAAGACCAAAAAAATGGTTGCTCCTAATGGATGGACATCTAGGTCCCAAGCCATTGTCAACGTAGTCAATAAACGAGAGAATTACACAACGAATGGCTGGCACCAGGGACCCAGCAGGTCGTGCAGTTGTTATTTACCTTTTTTAGGAACAAGCAGTTGCTATTTACCAATTTTAGAGATGGATCAGGGTAACAACGGGGCTGTGCGTGGGCTGTGGCCCGTCTAGCCAGGGTTTTATTTTATGTCTATCACATCATGAGCCCAGTTCTGTTTTTTCTTGCTGAAAATGGCTAGCCCAGTTCTACCTTTTTTTAAAGAAATACCCAACGGAGGCCTACTTGCTTTCTCAGCCCTGCTAGGCTGCAAATCTTTCAAGACGAGAGTGATGTATTCGCTTGCCCAGAAAATGAAGTAGTAAGAAATGGGATGTAAATTTATAAACACAGCGAACCGGCAATTAGTTTCAAATATCGTTTTTTAAAGATTTCGACATTCCAAATTTAACTTTTTTTGGGGCGAGGAATTTTGTTGGATTTTAAATTGATATAAATTTATTATTTTAAAATTAGTTTGAACGTGAATCAAAATTTTGGGATTAAAAATAGTTCGGACCGCACCAATATATGCAAAATTTTGTAGAAATTTTTAACCATGGCCACAATATGGGATGTAATGCTAAAAAAAGAATGGGGCTCCAAAAAATCCTTAAGAATTAGCAAATGGGTTGTAAATTATTAGAAATAATGGCAGATGGGTTGTATGATGTTTTCCACAGATTTGAGGCTGACTTGTGCGCCTACTATAGGTTGACGCGTACGCTTTCCTAAAAAAAGGTTGACGCGCACGCAAGGCCGTGACAACTTAGTCAATACACGCGAGCAGTGACTGTTGGATGTCCATCCAACGGCCGTTGTGCTTCTTCAATCTCTGCTCTTCTTGCTCTAGCTGCTCAAACCAGTGCCAGCGGGACTGCCTACTCCCTCCTCTCGTGGCCGGCTATGCTGCTACGCAGGCCGCACCGCCCCACCCTACTCCATTGCTAGCTAGGGCATTCCTCTACTCACCCATACCTCCTATTATTTTCCGGCAACGGAAGCCGAACCAGTAAACCCATGTACTCCCGACCACGTGGGCAACAACTGCCGAGTCTTCCCCAGCTCCAGGTCGTTTCCTTCCTAGGCCTCGCCGTCGTCCACCGCTCTGGTGCTCTCGGCATGGCGTGGTCAACATGGTCAAAGAACGACATCCATCGGAAGAGGACTGTGTGTGGAGAGGCTGACAGCTGGGTCCACGACCGCACGCAAGGAAGTGCCTCCTTATTATGCGCAAAAATAATGATTTCTCCACCTGATAGCAGGGACCCACCGAAAGGGCCTCTGTATTTCGCGAAAAAATGTTCCTCCCGCTGACAGCTCAGACCCACCAGCTATATCTTTGCACAGAAGGAAGTGCCTCCTTATTACGCACACAAAAAATGAATACTCCCCCTGCTATCTGGGACCCACCATAGTTGGAGGCTGACTTGTGGGCCTACTAAGTTGAGACAAACACAGGGCTTTCTCAACTTAGTCAATATGAACGATTCTATCTCCAATGACCCCAACGACTGTAGTGCTTCTTAAACCTCTGGTCTTCTTGCTCCGGCCACCCAAACCAGCGCTGGTCATGCCGCCTACTCCTGCCTCCCGTGGCCGACTTTGCTGCCGCGCAGGCCTCACCACCCCACCCTACTCTCATCGCTGGCCTGGCCAACCCTGCACTCACCCAGACCTGCTGTTATTCTCCGGCAACGATAGCCTCACACTGCAGCCCAACCAGTAAACCCCCATATGCCCCTCCGCGTGGGAAACAACTACCAAGTCTTCCCCGGCTCTGGGGCCATTCCCTTCATATGCCTCACCATCGTCCACCGCATTGGTGCTCTCGGTGCAGCGCAGCACGGAAGTGCTCCTTATTACGCGCAAAATAATGATTCCTCCACCTGACAGCAGGGACCTCCAGAAGGGCCTCCGTATTTTGGCTTAGCTGTATTTTGCGAAAAAACATTCCCCCAAACACTTGGGACCCACCACACTACTAGGGAAAACGCTAGTAGTACCGCTTGAAATATACATAGCAGTAGCGTTGGGTCTAGCGCTGCTGTTACCGTGCTACAACTAAGTTGTAGCAGTAGTGCTAGTATGGGCAGTGCTACTGGTAAGTATGGTTAGCAGTAGCGCTACACTGACTAGCACTACTGCTAACTCTCTTTAGCGCTTGAACAAACGAAGTGTTGCTGATAATCCAGCGCTGCTAGTAGGTGCTTCTAGCGCTACTGCTAGTATTCCTGCTTTCACAGATTTACAGCCCCTCTACGTATTTGTGATGTATTTATACATGCTCTATACAGTAGTTTCATTAGATCATACTAAACATACACTATTCTCATCATATCATAGACATACAGTAGTCTCGTCATACCATCAACATCATCATCATTCAAAACGAATATAACACATCTCGAAAATAGCGATACACAAGTCATGTCATGTCTCGAATAATTGCAACTTCATGGTCATGGCACGCGCAAGTTTCATCATCTCTATCTAAACCATGATGTAGAAGAGAAGAGCGATCAACATGAGCAAGAGCGCGACTATGTAGTACTTGAGGCACCGGCAGTCCCGCCCCCGCTCTTGCCAGAGCATCCACCTCAAGTAACTACTTTCCGCTTCGGCTCTACTGTCGAACCCTTTGTGGATAGCACTCGGGTACTTGTCCACCTGGGCTTGAGAATCTGGCCAGTGGTCGTAGACTCCTGGAACCATCCCAATGAACACGGTGTAGAAGTCCTTCGCCATCTCTAATCTATGTACCTTCATCGTCAGTTGATGAATTGACCAATAGTATGCAACATAATATACTTAAGGAAACAAAGAGGCATAATTACCAAAATACAAGAAACTTATAGTAAACATAAATGACGAAGTTCCTCATACCCAAACTAATTCAAAGTTTTGTGATAGAAAGTCAGTAGTGACACATTGTCATCGACAACTAGTCCTCCATGTCGGTTGTCCAATCTTCATAGTCAGGGAGGAAGCACCCGAGCTTCTTGAAAGGCTTTGGGTCCAGACGCTGAGCGACTAGCAATGCTCGGACATCAGCCCGCATGATTGGCCCATGGTAGAACATCCCCGTTGGTTCGAGGACCTGCTTCATGATCACTTGGGCAAGTTCACACTATACGTGATAAAACTCAGCTCAGATTCAATGATCCAGTGTCTTTCCTATGCTTGTGGCCTAGCTGACAATCTCGACATCTTTGGTAGTAGTTGACATGTGAAGGCGTTGATTATCCCTTATGTACTTGAGCAGGTGATGCATGAGGTAGAATCCATCAGCCCTACTAGTTGCTAGATGCAGCGGAAGTCAATCTTATGGTGAAAAACCAGCACATTCTTCCTGTGCCTTTTCACCTTGATATATCCACCAGACAGGCTGAAGGTTAACAGGGCCTATCAAGAACACTCTTTACGTGCGTGTAATCCTTTTTCTTGCGGTTCTTCGATGAGTCCAATTCGACGAGTCCAAGTAAATAGCATGGGAGTATTGTGGGTATAGAACGATGAGGACGGTGCCACCCCCGATGCGCAAATTAAGTACACCTCAAATTAGCATCCATGCTTGCAAAGGAATGACTAACATTTACGAAAGGATATGTGCAAATGACTTACTAGGGATGATAAGGCAGGAGAATCGCTTCCTTGTCCTTATTAGCGATCATGAATTCACCGAGGTACTTGCTCGCATAGTCACGATACTCTTTGCAAACTGCCAAGAAGCTCTCATGCATATAGTATGGGTCTGCGGCACAGATATACTCGATCCTGAAGAAGTAGTTGAGATATAGTGCATACATGCGGATGAACTGGAAATCCAGCTTGGTCATGTGGAACATGTTGTAGATGTAGTCAAATCGTAGGGTGAACTGATTCGCGGGCCAGGTCTCGATGTACAACTTCCCACCCGACACCTGAGCTGCATAAAGCGGGTATCCTGGTTTTTCCTTGATCAGATGGCTTTTTTCTCTAGCCAACACATCTTCCTGGGGTCTCCTTAGATCATTGTTCAGTATGAGCTCTAGCGCTTTGGCAGGTAGGATTGGCTCGCCGGCGATATGGAAACGCTTCACACCTTCGACAGGTATTCTGTCTACCACCCAGGGCTTTAGAGGCGGCTGGCTGCATGAAGCAGTTGTGGTGCCTTTAGGGTCTTTCCTGGGCTGTCTCCTCCTTTGCTTCTTGGCGGGTGGCAGTAGTGAGCCCACCATACCTTCCCTGACCACCACCCCCTGTGTCGTCGGGCTAATCAGTGGATGGCCCTCGTGGTGTTGCTGGGTAGGGGCGACATCTAGAGGCGTCTCCTCTTAGGATCGCTTGAAGAGATACTTTTTGCATTCAACCTTAGTGTCACAATCCCAGTTCTGGCCTTGCTTGTCTTGCATTAGCCCCCATGCATCATGTCTAAATTTTTATGAAACTTTGAAATGGGGGCTGATAAACCCTAGCAGCAAATGAAACTCAACTAGGGTCCAAATAAAAATCATTTCACTGAACCCAAAATGCTCTTCTAAAATGTTCATCATCTTTGGATTGGTCTTGAACCTCTGCCAAAAATATTGCACATTTTTCTAGGTCAATTGGGGGTCACTGAATTAAATCATACAGTATTTGCATTTGAGCATTTAAATCCTATAAAATATTTTAAATGCCCAAATAATCACAAACTGAAATGTTTGTTGTTGGAAATATTCCAAACAGTGACATTGAGCAGTTTCATGATTTTTGGAAATGTCCTGGCATTTTTATTAAAGCCAAATACAATTACAGAAAATAGAAAACAAAAAACAATAAAAGAGAGAGAGAGAGAGACTTACCTGGAACTTACCTGGGATCCACCAAAGCCCACCTGGCAGCCCATCTGACCGGCCCAGCCCACCAGGGGCAGGGAGGTCTTCTTCCTCCCGCCAGTCGGATGCACAACGCGTGCCCGACGCGCGCACGGCCACCGCACGCCACCTCCTGCCTCCCTGCTTGCTCCCGTGACCCCTGGAGATGCCACGCAACCCCCCCGGCCCCTGTCACTCCCTCTCGTGCTCATTCCATCCTCTGCCGCCATTTCCCTCCCGCGACCGAACGCCACCATCGCCACCGACGCCGTTCACCGCGGCCACAGCCACCGCCTAGCCTCCTTAACACGCCAAGGAGCTCCGCCTCTGTTGTCTACGCCTCCTCGAGGACACACGCGCCGCCGGACGCCCCCGAACGCCCACACCGCCGCCTTCTTCAACCTTCGGCCCCGTCGATCACCATCGTCGATTCGCCCCCGACAAGACATCTTCGAGCTCGCTAACCCTCCCAACGGACTCGCGGTGAGCCCCTGAGTCGTTTCCCCCTTCTCCCCTGGCCGCTTCCGACCTCTAGGCCATAGCCCCGTTGTGGCCGAGAGCTCACCGCTGCCGCGCTCGTCGTCGCCGGCGAATAGGCTAGCCACCGTCCCGTATGAGCACTGCTACGTGCTCAGCATGTTCCCAGGAACCCAACACCACCCTCCTCTAGTCCTCCCGCGCACCGCAGCATCGTTGCCGAGCTTGTCCGAGCTCCAGCTGCCGCGCTTGCCGTCGCCGCCGTCATTATGGTCCACTACGGCGCGAGCTGATCGCTCCGTTGGATGCGGACCAGCTCCAGCTTCTCGCCAAGCCAAACCGCCGCTCGTTTCGTCGCCGGTGCTGCGTTTCCGAACCGCGCCGCCATCTCGGGCCTCGCCGGTGTCATGTCGCCGGTGAGTTTGACCCATTTGACCATGTGGGCCCCGCCCCTGGTCAAACCTATATTAGGAGTTAATCTTATATTAACTTAGTTAGTTAAACTAATGACACTGATAGTGGGCCCCGGAGCCCTAATCTTTTAATTAGATTAGCAATAACCCCTGTTAAATAGCTGTGTCACTGACGTGCGGACCCCACACGTCAGGTTTGACCTGACCGTCTCCGTTGACTGCTGACGTAACAGTGACGCAGTGCTGACGTAATAAACATTTTCTGGATTTAAGTTTATTCAGGAAATTTCAGAAAATATCCCAAACTTCTAAAATTCATAGAAATTCAACCGTAGCTCCAAATGAAACAAGTTATATATGAAAAATGATCAGAAAAATCCAATCTATCCATCTGCACAGGTTTCATGCATGTTTAATCAACTTAACCTTGCTGTTCATATCAAAACATGATAATGCACTTTATGAATTCATAGTTTGAGTTTGAATTTGAATCTTTGGTTCAAATAAGCTCAAACCTTTCTGTTCTTAGCTGCATTACCCAAATAATAGCATAATGCCATGTCATGATCATGCATCATATTGTGCATTGCATTGATTGTGTTTCTTTCTCAGTTGCCGGTAATTGTTCCCTCTCGATAGACGTGTTCCGACGATGAATTCGATGACACCGATGAAGAACTATATTATCTTCAGAAGTGCCAGGCAAGCAAAACCCCCTTGTTCATTCCGATACAATCCCACTCTCTTGCTCCTGCTCTCTTTTACTGCATTAGGACTACAACGTTTCAACTGTTACATGCTGCGGTAGTTGAACCCCTTTATCCTCTGCATGACCTGTCATTGCCACAGTAAATAGATGAAACCCACTAGCATGAGTAGGAATTGTTTGAGCCCTGATGTGCCTACTCATTCATGCTTGTTTGTCATGCCTGCTATTTCTTAGAGTTGTGTCAGGTCTGATTCATCAGGGATGAATCAGAGGTGTGTGAACATGTCCTACTGTATGTGAGCTAAGTGTGTGAACACGATTTGGTAAAGGTAGCGGTGAGAGGCCATGTAGGAGTACATGGTGGGTTGTCTCATTGCAGCTGTCCTCAGGAACTGAGTTCTGTGTTTGTGATCCATGAACAGTTACTACCACGCATTGGAATGCTTAAGTGCCCCTCTCGGCTTCTTAATCACCCTTGTTCTCTGTCCAGGAGTTGCAACTAGTTTCTGGTGTTTGTAGGTAGTGTTAGTAGTCTACCAAGTGGCACCCGGTACAGGTGGGCTTGGGACAGACTAGGCACAGTGGCCCGGTGTACCAAGTGGCACCCGGATGGTGGACTTGGGAACCCTGCACACATTGTTTGGGGCTGTGAGCGACACCCCGGCCGGATCTCCTTGCGGATGGAACCCGAATAGGCGATAAACCTGGACAAGAGACTTGAGTGTTTAGGTAGGCTGTGGCCGACTCCCTCGCCCGGCTTCCGCTTGAAGGTTGCCGAGGTACACGACGTGTACAGGGCGATAAGTGGGGAGAGCGTGTGTTAAGAAGTACACCCCTGCAGGGTTATCATTATCTATTCGAATAGCCGGATTCCTCGGATATGGAAACTTGGACCCCTTGCATAGTTCATAGACAAGTGAAAGTGGATACTCTAAAATACGCAAGATAAGCGTGAGTGCTATGGATGGCGTTCTCGTAGGGAGATGGGAGCGGATCCATAGTGGTGTATTGATATGGTGAATATGTGGACTCGTGTGTGCCACCTCAAAAGAGTTACTTGCAGTCGTAGTTCAGGATAGCCACTGAGTCAAAGCTGGCTTGCTGCAGTTAAACCCCACCTTCCCCTTTGTTGACAATGATGCATATGTAGTTAGATCTGATGTAAGTCTTGCTGGGTACATTTTTACTCACGTTTGCCTATTTTATGTTTTTTCAGAGAGACTTCAGTCTCGCTAGTAGTTCCGCTTGGACTTCGACGTTTAGCTTGATACCTCAGCTACGATCTTGTGCCCTCGGTGGGATCTGGTAGATAGTCAGGCTTCTCAGCCTTTTTCATTTCTAGATGTCTGTACTCGGACATGTTAAGCTTCCGCATGTGCTTTGACTTGTATGCTCTGATTGTTGGGTCATGAGACCCATGTTTGTAATATCTCGCTGCTCGGAGCCTATTGAATAAAATACTTGAGTTGTAGAGTCATGTTGTGATGCCATGTTGTATTTGCACATATCGAGCATATTGTGTGTATGTATTGAAATGCTTGGTATGTGTGGGATCTGACTATCTAGTTGTTTATCCTTAGTAGCCTCTCTTACCGGGAAATGTCTCCTAGTGCTTCCACTGAGCCATGGTAGCTTGCTACTGCTCCGGAACACTTAGGCTGGCCGGCATGTGTCCTTCTTCGTTCCTGTGTCTGTCCCTTCAGGGAAATGTCACGCGATGAATACCGGAGTCCTGTTAGCCCGCTACAGCCCGGTTCACCGGAGTCCTGCTAGCCCAGTGCTACAGCCTGGATTCACTCGCTGATGACCGACACGTTCGATGCTGGGTCATGGATGCCTGTCCCTGTAAGTTTGTGCCACTTTGGGTTTACGACTAGCCATGTCAGCCCGGGCTTCTTATCATATTGATGCTAGCGACTCTATCATATACGTGTGCCAAAAGGCGCAAACGGTCCCCGGCAAAGGTAAGGCGACACCCGTGGGAATACCGTGCGTGAGGCCGCAAAGTGATATGAGGTGTTACATGCTAGATCGATGTGGCATTGAGTCGGGGTCCTGACAGCTTTGCTATGGATGACTAGGAGAAACAAACTCCAGAACCTCATCCATATCCGGGATTGGGTCAAAGTAGTTGTATCCGCAAATCAAAATGCCAATCCAGCTTTATATCCGTTCTACCTTGGAGTATTACCATCTTTATATCAAGAATGTCATAGGAATTACACATCATCTTATGAATTCTTAGTGTAGTGATACTTCTTGCCATCATTATTCATTCCTCGGTCCCCATGTTGTTGAACCGGAATGCCGACAAGTGAACTATGATGTGTGAAATCAATACTCCTCGCAACTTTGTTGCTTGGTAGTTAAAGGACAATAATTTCATTCTTAGCGTGCTGATTATTTAATCATCATCCTAGGATTGATCATGCTACCTAGTCCTTATTCTGGTGCACTCCTCGATCAATGAGTTAGGACTATTCAGTCCCTTGCTTATTTGATCATATCGTCTTGCCCTGAAAAGCAAGATTGCTCTCGAGCTTGGTAACATACCGGTGGTTCGTGACTCTCCGAATGTCTTCTCGGAGGTATCACCAGGTTGTTCCCTGACCGCTATGTTGAGCTCGTGATCAAGTTGGTTTCTTGTAACCACCCCTTCTCCAAGAATCTGTGTCGGATACCCCTGAGTTAGTTGGTTAAGCTGGACAACAACTTGGAGAGTTGGAAGATAAAAGCTTGTCCTACTTAGTTCATTTTAAGGGATATCCTGGTGTTGGTGTGTTAGTTGAAGAAAGGTGATATCCTCATCAATTGGTCCTCGTGATCAGTGATTGGATCTATCATCTTATCCAATCTTTGATTTGAGTATGGGCTATCATCAAATCAAATCAGAACCAACGATATTCATAATGTTGTCTTACTGTGGTTATATCCTCGAGCATACACCATTATGTCTTTTGGGTCTGACCAATACTATCACCTTGTTCACATAGTTATGGAATTCCATCTCCATGGGAATCTGGATGAATTGTTGTTGAGCCCATCGACAACATCCTTGTCTTTTCCATAATTTCGTTGAACATTAAGCTAGTGTTGGAAACTTTTGTAAGCATTATCTTCATGTTTCGTTCATGAAGCATATGTTGGATGAAAGAAGTGACTTCCTTGAATTCATGTGCATTTGGTGCTAGTTGTCGCCGTGAGTTTGAGGAAGATTGGTTTTGTTCCTCTGGTACCACCCCAAGTCAGTTATGCATGTGCGAATGTATTCTATGGTTTGTAGATTAATTACCTCCACTCCATATGGATTCCCTAGCACACCAAGCCACTAACTGATTTGTTCTAGGAGAAGAAGCTCCTTCTTAAGACCCGGGGCTTATACAAGGACTTCGATATCCTCGATGATGGTTCCCCACCTGAACTCGGTAGTGTTTTATTATAAGACTACTACGTGGTCATGCTTATCTTGGACAACGTGTTCACATGTTCGTAGCAGAACCAGCTCATGTTTTGGAGCTTACTACCGTAGTCCATTTCCCGAGAATCTCGCAACGTCGTCTCGTCGATTTGTGTTGCAAACTTTCATTTTTCTTTCTAGACTCGATGAGTCTGGAATATTCTGACACCAACCATATCTGAATCTCAGGCAGATATGATGGTTGGAACTTGTCCCAAGAACTATAACATTGGTCTCTCTGTAACCCGGTAAAATGGATGTCGTGGCCAACACACCCAACCGGAAGACCTATTATTGTAGTATCTTGTTTGAGGAAGTTGGCCACCTCCCCATAAGGATCTCGTAGAACTTATTCCAGTAGTTGTTCCTTATGGATTTTTGTGCTCCTGAAGTCCGACCTTTTACCTGATGTTCTAGATATCAAACCATATCTATGAATGGGTTACGCTAGCCCATCAAGGAGAACATTAGAAGCGGAGTGCTAAATGTCTCTCGGTCGATCATCCGGATTTTATCCCCTTGGCCCCGCCAAGGTGAAATCTGAGAAGGTGTTATCTTCATTTGCATCTGCATCTTCCACCGGTATTCATCATGGTAGTACGTTGTGTTGCCAGGATCCTTGACACGGATGTTGGTAAAACCTTGATGAATATGGAAATGCTCAAGTTCTTGAGAGCACACTCAGTCACTAGGTTACATCCTCGGTATCAATTGGAATGTGCCTTCCATTTGCCGAATTGCCCTATAACCGTAGTTTCCTTTCCAAACTGAGTATGCCATTTCTTTGAATTCCTTCAAACGATCGTTTGTGAATTGCCATTAGCCTGGTATGAAGAGCTTCAATAATCCTTTTCTATAGAATTTCCTTCTGTCGTCGTCGTGTTAGATGAAGATCTCGAAAGCAAAGATGTCAAGATCAATTTGGAACAATGAATCAATATCAACGATGAGGGCAGTTGGATCATGAAGATCATGTTAGCTTGTGTCCCTCTGTCTTCTTACCTCACGTCCCGAATCTCGGGACGAGATTCTTGTTCAGTGGGGGTGAGCTGTCACAACCCCAGTTCTGGCCTTGCCTGTCTTGCATTAGCCCCCATGCATCATGTCTAAATTTTTATGAAACTTTGAAATGCGGGCTGATAAACCCTAGCAGCAAATGAAACTCAACTAGGGTCCAAATAAAAATCATTTCACTGAACCCAAAATGCTCTTCTAAAATGTTCATCATCTTTGGATTGGTCTTGAACCTCTGCTAAAAATATTGCACATTTTTCTAGGTCAATTGGGGGTCACTGAATTAAATCATACAGTATTTGCATTTGAGCATTTAAATCCTATAAAATATTTTAAATACCCAAATAATCACAAACTGAAATGTTTGTTGTTGGAAATATTCCAAACAGTGACATTGAGCAGTTTCATGATTTTTGGAAATGCCCTGGCATTTTTATTAAAGCCAAATACAATTACAGAAAATAGAAAACAAAAAACAATAAAAGAGAGAGAGAGACTTACCTGGAACTTACCTGGGATCCACCAAAGCCCACCTGGCAGCCCATCTGACCGGCCCAGCCCACCAGGGGCAGGGAGGTCTTCTTCCTCCCGCCAGTCGGATGCACAGCGCGTGCCCGACGCGCGCACGGCCACCGCACGCCACCTCCTGCCTCCCTGCTTGCTCCCGTGACCCCTGGAGATGCCACGCAACCCCCCCCCCCCCCCCGGCCCCTCTCACTCCCTCTCGTGCTCATTCCATCCTCTGCCGCCATTTCCCTCCCGCGACCGAACGCCACCATCGCCACCGACGCCGTGCGCTGCGGCCACAGCCACCGCCTAGCCTCCCCAACACGTCAAGGAGCTCCGCCTCCGTCGTCTACGCCTCCTCGAGGACACACGCGCCGCCGGGCGCCCCCGAACGCCCACACCGCCGCCTTCTTCAACATTCGGCCCCATCGATCGCCGTCGTCGATTCGCCCCCGACAAGACATCTTCGAGCTCGCTAACCCTCCCAACGGACTCGCGGTGAGCCCCTGAGTCGTTTCCCCCTTCTCCCCTGGTCGCTTCCGACCTCTAGGCCATAGCCCCGTTGTGGCCGAGAGCTCACCGCCGCCGCGCTCGTCGTCGCCGGCGAATAGGCTAGCCACCGTCCCGTACGAGCACTGCTACGTGCTCAGCATGTTCCCAGGAACCCAACACCACCCTCCTCTAGTCCTCCCGCGCACTGCAGCATCGTTGCCGAGCTTGTCCGAGCTTCGGCTGCCGCGCTTGCCGTCGCCGCCGTCGTTATGGTCCACTCCGGCGCGAGCTGATCGCTCCGTTGGATGCGGACGAGCTCCAGCTTCTCGCCAAGCCAAACCGCCGCTCGTTTCGTCGCCGGTGCTGCGTTTCCGAACCGTGCCGCCGTCTCGGGCCTCGCCGGCGTCATGTCGCTGGTGAGTTTGACCCATTTGACCATGTGGGCGCCGCCCCTGGTCAAACCTAGATTAGGAGTTAATCTAATATTAATTTAGTTAGTTAAACTAATGACACTGACAGTGGGCCACGGAACCCTAATCTTTTAATAAGATTAGCAATAACCCCTGTTAAATAGCTGTGTCACTGACGTGCGGACCCCAAAACTTCAGGTTTGACCTGACCGTCTCCGTTGACTGCTGACGTCACAGTGACGCAGTGCTGACGTAATAAGCATTTTCTGGATTTAAGTTTATTCAGGAAATTTCAGAAAATATCCCAAACTTCTAAAATTCATAGAAATTCAACCGTAGCTCCAAATGAAACAAGTTATATATGAAAAATGATCAGAAAAATCCAATCTATCCATCTGCAGTGGTTTCATGCATGTTTATTCAACTTAACCTTGCTGTTGATATCAAAACATGATAATGCACTTTATGAATTCATAGTTTGAGTTTGAATTTGAATCTTTGGTTCAAATAAGCTCAAACCTTTCTGTTCTTAGCTGCATTACCCAAATCACAGCGTATTGCCATGTCATGATCATGCATCATATTGTGCATTGCATTGATTGTGTTTCTTTCTCAGTTGCCGGTAATTGTTCCCTCTCGATAGATGTGTTCCGACGATGAATTCGATGACACCGATGAAGAACTATATTATCTTCAAAAGTGCCAGGCAAGCAAAACCCCCTTGTTCATTCCGATACAATCCCACTCTCTCGCTCCTGCTCTCTTTTACTGCATTAGGACAACAATGTTTCAACTGTTACATGCTGCGGTAGTTGAACCCCTTTATCCTCTGCATGACCTGTCATTGCCACAGTAAATAGATGAAACCCACTAGCATGAGTAGGAATTGTTTGAGCCCTGATGTGCCTACTCATTCATGCTTGTTTGTCATGCCTGCTATTGCTTAGAGTTGTGTCAGGTCTGATTCATCAGGGATGAATCAGAGATGTGTGAACATGTCCTACTATATGTGAGCTAAGTGTGTGAACACGATTTGGTAAAGGTAGCGGTGAGAGGCCATGTAGGAGTACATGGTGGGTTGTCTCATTGCAGCCGTCCTCAGGAACTGAGTTCTGTGTTTGTGATCCATGAACAGTTACTACCATGCATTGGAATGCTTAAGTGCCCCTCTCGGCTTCTTAATCACCCTTGTTCTCTGTCCAGGAGTTGCAACTAGTTTCTGGTGTTTGTAGGTAGTGTTAGTAGTCTACCAAGTGGCACCCGGTACAGGTGGGCTTGGGACAGACTAGGCACAGTGGCCCGGTGTACCAAGTGGCACCCGGATGGTGGACTTGGGAACCCTGCACACATCGTTTGGGGCCGTGAGCGACACCCCGGCCGGATCTCCTTGCGGATGGAACCCGAATAGGCGATAAACCTGGACAAGAGACTTGAGTGTTTAGGTAGGCCGTGGCCGACTCCCTCGCCCGGCTTCCGCTTGAAGGTTGCCAAGGTACATGACGTGTACAGGGCGATAAGTGGCGAGAGCGTGTGTGAAGAAGTACACCCCTGTAGGGTTATCATTATCTATTCGAATAGCCGGATTCCTCGGATATGGAAACTTGGACCCCTTGCATAATTCATAGACAAGTGAAAGTGGATACTCTAAAATACGCAAGATAAGCGTGAGTGCTATGGATGGCGTTCTTGTAGGGAGACGGGAGCGGATCCATAGTGGTGTATTGATATGGTGAATATGTGGACTCGTGTGCGCCACCTCAAAAGAGTTACTTGCAGTCGTAGTTCAGGATAGCCACCGAGTCAAAGCTGGCTTGCTGCAGTTAAACCCCACCATCCCCTTTGTTGACAATGATGCATATGTAGTTAGATCTGATGTAAGTCTTGCTGGGTACATTTGTACAAACGTTTGCCTATTTTATGTTTTTGCATAGAGACTTCAGTCTCGCTAGTAGTTCCGCTTGGACTTCGACGTTTAGATTGATACCTCAGCTACGATCTTATGCCCTCGGCGGGATCTGGAAGATAGTCAGGCTTCTCAGCCTTTTTCATTTCTAGATGTCTGTACTCAGACATGTTAAGCTTCCGCATGTGCTTTGACTTGTATGCTCTGATTGTTGGGTCATGAGACCCATGTTTGTAATATCTCGCTCCTCGGAGCCTATTGAATAAAATACTTGAGTTGTAGAGTCATGTTGTGATGCCATGTTGTATTTGCACATATCGAGCATATTGTGTGTATGTATTGAAATGCTTGGTATGTGTGGGATCTGACTATCTAGTTATTTATCCTTAGTAGCCTCTCTTACCGGGAAATGTCTCCTAGTGCTTCCACTGAGCCATGGTAGCTTGCTACTGCTCCGGAACACTTAGGCTGGCCGGCATGTGTCCTTCTTCGTTCCTGTGTCTGTCCTTTCAGGGAAATGACACACGATGAATACCGGAGTCCTGTTAGCCCGCTACAGCCCGGTTCACCGGAGTCCTGCTAGCCAAGTGCTACAGCCTGGATTCACTCACTGATGACCGACACGTTCGATGCTGGGTCATGGATGCCTGTCCCTGTAAGTTTGTGCCACTTTGGGTTTACGACTAGCCATGTCAGCCCGGGCTTCTTATCATATTGATGCTAGCGACTCTATCATATACGTGTGCCAAAAGGCGCAAACGGTCCCGGGCAAAGGTAAGGCGACACCCGTGGGAATACCGTGCGTGAAGCCGCAAAGTGATATGAGGTGTTACATGCTAGATCAATGTGGCATTGAGTCGGGCTCCTGACACTTAGGACATTCCAGCTCGGCAAATCAGGTATCATCAAGACATCATCTCCATGTTCATAGCCCGAGTCTTCCTCGGCCTGAGCCATCAATCCTCCATCATCATAGGCGGGATTGAAATACTTGTCTGGGTCATCATCCTCCTCCTCCATGTCATCATCAGCATTTGCTTCTTCGACAATGGAGGCGACATCATTTGGCACTAATGGAGGCTCTCCCTCGCGTCGTATGCTATTGCCCGCCACGACAGGTGCAGGTAATTTTGTAGGTGGGGTGGTGTTCATACCTTCTTGAGAAGGGTTAATTGGATAAATGCCACTCCAATTCTGGTGATTCAGAAAAATGCCACTCCAATTTGCAAACTTCGAAAAATGCCACTCCAATTCTCGGATACATCTGTCGATGCCACTCCGGCCTTTTGAGCTGGTTTTTTAAGAAAAAACGCTGACGTATACGCCCTGTATTTTCCGTTGGACGGAAATGCCCCTGCATCCATCTGTCCAGCCCGTGCGTATCTTCTTCCCCTTGCTACTCTCCCTGTTTCCGCTCCTCTCTCGCCAAGAACGCTAGCCGCCGCCGCCGCCGCCGCGCTGCTGCTGTTGCTCCACATCCAGGCCGAGCCCCTCCTGCTACACATCCCCGGCCACGACCCTGCTGCCCCACACCGTCCGCCGCGCCCTGCTGCTCCGCATCTCGTCCAGCCGCCCTGCTGCTTCTCACCGCCGGGTAGGAGTCCCAGCCGGCACGCCGCACCCCAACCGCCTTTCCAATCCGGCACCACAACTCCCCTCCCCCTGCACTATCTCCTGTGGTCCTTCCGCCGGAGCTCGTTGCCAGCCTCTTCTGTCCTCACCCCCCCTGCCTCAGCTTCCTGTACTCCATCCGCCATGGCAAGGAGAGCTGTCGGGGCCATTGGAGGTGGAGGATGCAGCTCGTCGTTGTTATTTAGATGATCTGAAGAGTAAGAAGAAAGAGAAGATTGCAAGTGGCCTTGTTGAATTTAAGAGGAAGAAAAATGATGCAGGCTGCTTGTCTTTGAACGAACTGAAGATTGCTGAATGAAGATTGCACAATGGAAGATCGAAGAGCTGAAGATTGATAGTGCAAAAATATGTGTGTTGTAAACAGACTGAGAATGCAAAAATGTATGTCTGATGTGCAGATTTAAGCAGAAAAATGATGAGATCATGCTTGTAATGTGTGCATATCTAGTGGCTGTACTGAAAAAGATGTAACATTTCTATGAGTAATGAAGAATGTGTTATTTTCCTGTGCAGAAGAAGCATGATTGTACTGTGTAGAGGAAGCATGAAGTTAGTGGGAAAAATGAACATGACCTCGGCCGAAATACATATAATTTGCATCAGATGACAGGTCATAATATTTTGCATCAATAGAAGATGAACCAAAATAGTCTTAAAGCTCCGGTTTGAGCATCAACAGTAGATGAACCAAAATAGCTAAGCTCCAGTTTAAGCAACACACATCAGGCTCTAGTTTGGCCATCAGGCTCTAGTTTGAGCATCACACACACACACACACACACAAGTTCAACCTCTAGTTTGAGCATCACACGCATACAAGTTCCAGCTCCAGTTTGCGCGTCACACACACACACATGGTCCAGTTCAAGCAAATTCATCCCCCAAGCCAATAAAGCAGATTTTTCTTGGTTCCTAGAGTTGGCTTGAGAACAGCATCACTGGTAGATGGTGTAACAAACTGCAGTTTTTTGCTCTTCTTCCGTGCAGTTTTCTCCTTTCCAGTACCTTCACTTTGCTTGCCTTTCCCCTTGGCTGGAGTCCTCTTCTTGACCGGCGTCTTCTTCTTCTTAACCGGTGTCTTCTTCTTAATCTCTGCTTTCCAATTGAACAACAATTGAAAACTATCCTCATATTTACCATGCATTTGTTCCAGAGCTATCTTCATACCTGCCCAAGCTTTGGAATACTTCAGCTTGAAGTTGAAGTCACCCTCCAACTTAGTTTTCGCTGCCTTTGCTCCCTCTCCTGGGTTTTTCTTCACCCAATCAACAAGCTTCTCTGCAACCCAACCTTGTGTTGCCATTCTGCTGTCTACAAGCTTTGTAGTAGGGCAATTGTGCTCAGAGGGAATCTTCTTTATCTGCACAAAGATGCCATGATTAGTTCGCACAAACAAAAACAGGATACATGTAGGATATAATAGTCATAAGAGAAAGGTGAGAAAATGCACAAATAATTACAACATGAGTAAGCATACCATGACAACTTGTTGATCACGCAACCTCGATGCGTGAATGCGCCAAGGGCAACTAGGATATGAGCAATTAGCCATGAATCTAGTAGAATCAGTCCTTACTTTAGCTAGCTCAAAGTCTTCTACCACAGCATGATGTCTTATTGCTTTTCTAAAGGTTACAATGTCAGGAAAAAGAGCCCCCACTTTAATGTCAGCATTATAAGGATCAGTGGCCACATTGTACTGAATAGGCATGTCAGTAACCTCTTCCTCTTGCTGGATAAGATGCTTAACATCAGAGATATCCATATCATCTTCGGCCTCCTCATCTTCAGCTTTCTCATCAGGTGTTGTAGCCAGTGCTTGCACTACGGCAGGTTCAGGAATGCTAACACCTACTAGATGTTCATCATCAACTCCAACATACTCCTCCTCGTTATCAAATGGATCAGTGGAAGGATTTTGAAGTTCTTGTTGTTGGTCAGCATGTGGCACATAAGGCTGGCTTGTACTTCCAACCTCTGATGTGACACTCTCAACTATAGGAGGCGGTGCAGGCTGAGTTGGCGTTGTTGGACAATTAGTAGTGTCGGTCTGGAGGTATGCTTGTGCATCATTCGGCTGGATTATATTTGCATAATTTTGAGTGCCCATGACCAATGGATCATCATTAGGCACAACACTAATAGGAACAAAATCTGCAATTTTTGATCCACCATTGAATACACTAGATCCAATTACATCCACCACTACCACACTAAGTGGCACTTTCAGCTCAGCTGCATACATATCAAACATCAAGTAGTGCTGCTCATCATGCAACAGCCTGACATTTTCACCCAACACTTTGTCAAAATATGAAACTGACACCAATTGATTAGTGCCAATGTTCAACTCTAAAGCTAGCTGGCGTGTTAATGCATCAACGCTGAACTTTTCTACGACTACAGTCCATAGCAAATTCCTTCCCTTCACATAAATCTTCCTACCATCAGGACTTGTACAGAAAAAGGCCTCCACAACAATTTGTAAATTAAAAGCATTGCTGCCACTGTACCTATGAAAATCATATGGGTAATCAAACATCAACAATTGGGGGAGAACTAAACACACATGCAACAAATCGGTGGAACTTGAGCATTTTTTCTACAAACTTACTGAGAATTCGGGGCCGGGGATGACATTGTTGCGGGGTTACTTCGAATCTTCGGCAGTGGCACTCGAGGATGCATGATTCAAGTGGCCTCCAGCATGGCCACCGCCATGCTCGCTTGCTGGTGGTGGGGCGCTCAACAGCAAGGCGTCGGCTGGGGCTCCTGCCCGGCGGGGGGAGAAGCAGCAGGACGGCGGCACCGGGATGTGGAGCAGTAGGGCGCGGTTGACGGATGTGGAGCAGCAGGGCGGAGGCTCGGGATGCGGGGGAGCAGGGCGGCGGCGGCTAGGGTTCTTGGGAGAGAGGAGGGGAATGAAGAGAGGAACGCGAGGCTGGACCGGTGCGTGTTAACCAGATGGATGCAGGGGCATTTCCGTCCGACGGAAATACAGGGCGTATACGTCAGCATTTTTTCTTAAAAAACTAGCTCAAAAGGCCGGAGTGGCATCGACAGATGTATCCGAGAATTGGAGTGGCATTTTTCGAAGTTTGCAAATTGGAGTGGCATTTTTCTGAATCACCAGAATTGGAGTGGCATTTATCCAATTAACCCTCTTGAGAAGGTGGAGTTGGTGTGATCCTGGGAGCCTCAAGACAAAGAAGAGACTTCGGCCAAGGCAGGAACCAGCTCTTGCATTCACCAATCCTCGTAGGGGTCTCCTCGTCATCGACTGGTACCGTAGGAGGCAAATCCTCGAAGCCTGCTAAGACACTAGCCATATTAACCTTGAAGACGCCATCGGGCATCTCTCGGTTGTGGAACATGCGGTCCTTCAGCTTCATGATCGTTTCCTTTCCCACGGCCACCTTTTGGCCCTTGATGTGGTAGAGTAGGGTGCACGGGGGTATCGTCGGCCTACGAAGAAGACATGTCTGCGAAGTCAAACATCCATAAGGCAACTGAAACGGAAGACTATAGACATGCTGGTAAAAAGGGTATGACGCATAATTACCATGAGGGCGTCGAGCTCGGTCAGCAACAAAGGCCCGCCGAGCATGCCAGAGACAGAGGTCGGGCTGCTATGAACAGGAGCTGGACCTTTTGCGGTTGCTTGAGCAGGTGTTGGTGTTGTGGTGTTTGCCGAATTGCTCTCGACAAAGCTGGGAAGGGAAAGTCCACCAGCCGTGCATTTGGATTGTTCTTCGACCACTTGAAAATTGTCGGAATCAAGCTGGCCACCGCGTCAGTCACCAACTCATTGACTAGCCCGACCAACTCTTCTTTGGTTTCAGCTTTGGTCTTATTAACCACAATCGCGACCTTCTCGTCGATGGTCTATTGAGTGATGACCAACCGTCTCTTCCATCTTTTGTCTGGCTCCTCATGGTAGCACGTCTTCCACGAGGCGCCATCTCCGATGTTGTGCACACGTCCATAGGATGGCGGCTTGTCCACTGGGACCTTTTTCAGTATGTTCAGGGGCCGGTTTAATGGGGTGTCCAACTTGGGCCTTGCCGACGACTGTGACTACTCATTGCTTTCGGCTGCCTTTTGGTGCTGCTCTTTCTGCAAAAGGAACGTGGATGGTTCACTAATGTGACAAAACTTGTAGTCGAATTGATTGGAAGCTAATATGATAATGTGGTAATATAACAATTACCAAAAGTCTCATGAACTCCCTCGTGTTCGGGTCCATGTAAAAGATCTTTTTGATGCGGTCCCACTTGTACCGGGCCCTGATCCAGTCATGCTCCAGCGGGTCGGTGAACTCCGCCAAGGGGTCTGGGATTCTGTGACTTTCACGTTTGGCGTCCTCCTTGGCCCATACGCGCCTCTTCCCCTTGTAACCATGGCTTTCGAGGCGGTGGTGAGGCATGTTCCTGTCCTGGAGTGCCTTCATTTTCTCCGACCTTGCCTTGACTTCTTTTTTTACCGCAATTCTCCTTGGATTTTCAAAGTCCTCTTCCATTTTTGACGGATTATCAGCATGAATCTTGGACCACGGTTCATTCTTCGTAATCACTTTTTTCACCCGAACTTTCCAAGAGGACAAGTCGTTGGTGAACGTCACCATCGCCTTGTCGTTTATCTTTGTCATGGTGATGTCGTCCCACGGCTCTTTAAATTTGCTTTCATCCCGGCCAGGGATTAGGAACCTTGTGCAACTTCTTTAGGAGCATGTGCTCCATATGTGGTATCTTCTCCAACGTCGTTGATGTTGGTGGTTTCCTTGAGGATGCATCCTAGTTGATTGCCCAAGCACGAGCGCTCTTCCTCCAGTGTCGTTGGCTCTAACTTCTTGGGGTGCATCTCTGTGACCACAATTTGTCCGATGTCGAGCTCGTTTGGTCTTCGTGACCTATCCTTCTTCTGTGCTTTACCGGCTATGATAGCATCATTGCTGGTCTCAGGGGTGGTGTCGGTGCCGGTGCCAGCGTCGGTGTCGGGGTTGGTGGCACTACCGCCACCACGCAACCCCATCTGGTGTTCGTCCAGGTAACCGAAATAGTGATTTGCTGCCTCAATGGGGTCTTCTGCGAGGTGAGCAGTACAGCCGCCTTGGGCGTCAGTAGACATGTTTCCTATTCAACAATTGTAAATAAAAGATAGAAGAGAATAAAGGGGCCTATATTTGGTCAGAATGTTCATTCATTCCCCTTCCGGCAAATCCCGGGTACTCCATATGTCCTAGTTTCTAGCACAAGTCATGCTGAAAATCACGGAGATTTTCAGCATGACCTTTGCTAAAAAGTGGACATATGGAGCGCCTAAAATTTGCCGGAACGGAAATGAATCAACATTCCGGCAAAACATAGGCCACTCGGATTTTTTTCGACATTCAACCAACATTGCAAAATCATATAACATCAATGGTATATATGATTTGCAAAATATATCATTCAAGCAAGTACATAGAGTGAACTTACCTCACTAAACATTGCAAATTAGTGGTCTTTTCAAAAACGAGAAACCTTTGCAAAATGACCTCACTAAACTACCCTAACCACCTAAATTGATATCATATACCGTAAACTAAATTACCATAAACAAATTTGCCAATTTTCCTAAACTTAATTGCCCTAAGATAATTTGCTACTATTTTTTTCTAAATGATCTCTCTCTCTCTCTCTCTCTCTGTCTCTCTCTCGCTCTCTCTCTCTCTCTCTCTGTTTGCTACTATACATAGAGTGAAATGACCTTACTAATTTGCTAATTTACTACAAAAATTTGCTATTCTTTTTAATTTATAGGTATTTCTGCTACTGTTTTTATAGCTAATTTATATACCTACAAAAACTAATTAGCTACTGTTTTTTATAAATTTTAGCTAGTGTTTTTTATAAATATTTGCTACTGTTTTTTAGTTTAGTGCAATTTGCTACTATTTTAGTTTATAGGTATTTTAGATACCCTAAACTAAATTGCTAAATTGCACCAAACTAAATTTGCCAAATTTCCCTAAACTAAATTGCTAAATTGGACTAAACTAAATTTGCTAAATTGCCCCAAACTAAAATGCCCTAAACTAAATTGCTCTCTCTCTCTCTGCTACATCTCCTAGCTAGGGTTCGTATATCCAATACTTAGCTAGGCTAGGGTTCAAATTAGAGAGAGAGAGAGAGAGAGAAAGAGAGAGCAGAGAGCATAGAGAGCAGAGAGAGAGAGAGAGAGAGAGAGAGAGAGGAGAAGGCATGCACAAGTGCGGGATGTTGCTAACACGACACTATGATCAGAGACCCTTTGACGAAACTATGTGCGATGCATTAGTCGCAAAGGTGGTGTAAAAACCCATCAAAAAGGTGCAAAACATTTACGATGACGGATGCATCAAACACGCTTCAGATTTTAGTTCCGTGTGTGATGTAGGGCATACGGTTCAGTGCAATTAATCGTTTGCGATGAGGAGCAACAAAAGAAATGGGCAGCCAGATGAAGGTGTGTGTGCAATAAACAGCATGCGGTTCACTAGGATGAATTGTTTGTGATTAGGCAACACAAAAGAAACGGTCAGCCAGATCAAGGTGTTTGCGATATACGGCATGCGGTTCACGCGGATGAACTATTTGTGTTGAGATAAGAGAACATAAACGGTTCAATATAACAAGATATATGTGATACGCGGCAAACAGGTCTGTAATCAGAAATGTGTGCGAAGACCGATAATAACACAGACGATTGCTGCTAATAAGACGTGTGTGTTGTGCGATGGGATTGCATACAGAACAATAACATACACACACACACACACACACACACTTATATGGAAATGGTTGCATAACCAAATTAAACACCCACTTACATAGGTGGCTACTATATTCATGGCATTTGCACACAGCAAAGTAAACTATTACATGAATAATTACATAGGTGGCTACTACACACATGTTGTTTCCACACACCAAAGTAAACTATATATTACATGCATGATTAACTAGCATAAACGATCATCTGATCATCATCTAATGCTTGTGACGCTTGCTATGCTTGTGGCTCAATTCGGGCTCATCGATTTGGGTAAATAGGTACTTCCTCATGTCAATGATCCACATGTGCATCTCGTAGCATGTGTACATGCTCTTGGCCGTGAACCTGAGGTGAGGTTCATCCAGTCGCTGCATCTAGGCCCTGTGCCAGGATACGGGACTTGTTCTCTAGGCATCCTGCTTCATCTTTTCGTAGTAGGGGTCGACGATGGCCGAGGCGAGTTCAACCAGGGAGTCCTTCTTCATGCTGCCCCAGAACCTATAGTGCTCATGGATTTTGACAAGGTTCTTGCAGGCCAAGTCCATAACCCTAAGCGCTTTTACATCATCAATGGTTTCCACCATAGCAACTTGTAGTCGGTGCTGTTGACAAACCTGGCAAAACGGATGCAAGGCTTTGTGGCCATGTAGTAGTGGTAGATGAGGACATGATGGCGCATGCACAACTGGGCGACGGCAACCTTCTGATCTTTGCCAGGAACACCGACGGTGTACTGGAGGTCGATGTCGACCACCTTATACTTGTCTCCAGCAAGCAAGTGCTCAATGGTGTTGATGTAGTCATCCACCACGGCCGGGTCGATGGTGTACACCACCGAGAGATCCGTCTCCCTCGCGTGGGTCTCCACTTTATGCTCGCCAAACTCCATTGGAGCGCCGCTAGAGATCCCCTCTGTATGTCGTCGTGGGTGTGCTTGTTGTGTTGTGGGGCGCGATCGAAAGGTTGACGAGACTAAGGTTATAACGGCCGTGGGAATTAAAGGGAAAGCCGGACGGCCTGGAATATCAATCGGCATGCCCTGATGGCAGTTCTAATTCATAGCGCGTAACTCCATCGTGCCGCACGTAACTGCATCGCATGGCAATGCGTGTGGCGCAACCGCATGCATATGGGGCCCCGACGGGATCGTGCGCAGGCCCAACCGTTGGCAGAGCACGCGTGGAGGGACGCGAGCAGAGCACTCCACGGTCGCCTCAACGGCGAGCAACCATATATATGCATATAGCAGTTGAACACGCAAGGAAAAGCTGTCCCCAACCCGAGCCCCCCGACGGACGTGAGCAGAGCGCGCCGCAGCGCCTAACAGCGAGCACAGCACGCTACGACGCCTAACCGCGAGAAGAGGTTGCCGATGGACGCGAGCAGAGGCCGGCACCATGTGTGTTGTGGGCAAACGCTTGCTGGTATATAACCTCAAATTTAACCAACAAAATGATAATGCATGTTACAAAAATTATATAACTGGAAACTATGTTCAAATACGAATCCGACGATATAATCTTTGGCGACATGCATTCGTAATTTATTAATTAAATCCTACTTATAAACCAGGATGTGCGTATAGTAGTTAATTAAATCGCAAACGTTTTTTATTAAACGTATGTGTACGTGTCCTTTCGTCCTTCTCTCGCACGTCTTGTCACCCCGCTGCCGCAGACGGTTCGAGCGCAAGCTTGAGCAGCGCGCGGGGGAGTTCTTTTAGCCAACAGTGTTGAGCCCATTCCCGCGCAATGGCGCAGGTTCCCGCGTAAGTTTCCCGCCCGACTCGATGAAATCCCCCAAAATCCCAATGCTTATCAGCCTACTATATAAACCCTCACGGCCGGCGAGTCCTGCGTCGCATTTTCCCCTCCCTCCCTCTAGCTTATCTCGTCTTCTTCTTCCAAAATCAGTAATGGCACCGGTCCATCGTTGTCGCTTAGCCACCCTGCCGTCATCAGAGCACAACTCCAGCTGGGAGGCTACACCGCGGCGGTGGTGCAATCCCCGGCGTAGTGTAGGGCGCGCGGCGTCCCAGTCGAGTTTGCGCGGAACACGCAGCACACGCTCGGCCGCCGGTGCCCATCGGCAGCTATTGCCGGTCGCCGTTGCTGCCACAGCTCAGTCGAAAGCTAGGGCCATTGCCCTCTCTGCCGCCATGGCCCGAAGGTGGGAGGTGCCCGTCGTTGCCGCCACCCCACTGCCGGCCACCGTCGCCATCACCCGCTCCGCCACCACGGCCCGAAGGCGCGAGGTGGTGGTCGTGGCCGCCACCCCATCTTCGTCCGCAGTGGCTGCTAGCCCACTGTCGACCGCCAGGATCATCACCCGATCCGCCACCGCCCCCCGCGGGAGGGAGGCGGAGGTGGAGGCCCGCACGTGCGGCAGCAACCTTGCGCGCTACATCGAGTTCCTGCGGGAGGAGGAGGAGCACCTCGTCAAGCACGCAAAGAGCCTTACCGCCGCCGTGGCCGCGGCACACGCCAACGCAGAGGCGAGGAATCAGGAGATCTACGAGCAGTCCGGCCGCTTCGAGAGTGGTCGTCTAGAGCAGCAGAGGGTGTTCGAGGTGAGCGTCGCTGAAGGTGCAGCAGCAGCAGGCACCCTATTGTAGTTGTCCAGCTTGTCGGTAGGCTCCTCCTCCTCGTCCTCTTATTGAGCGTGCTCGGGAGAGGAGAGGCTGGAAGAAGTAGTACAAAGCCCCTCCATAGTAGTATTTAGGGGCTATTTTGTTCAGTTCATCTGAATATAGATGTGGTGGAACTATACAACGTACTTAAAATTAGCTAGTATATATAGTTGAACTAGCTATTCAGTACGTGGTTGGCAACAATTGGGGAAAGTTTGGTTGGTTCAGCTGTAAATTTGAACTGTTTGTATAAATTAAGCATGACTGCTTAATCTATGAATGAAATCTATGCTTAATTACTGATTTTAGTTGCAAGAATTAGATAGTGCTAGTGATTTTTAGCTGCATATTTTGACAAATCGCAGTGTTACAAGGATTGACAAATGGCAATGTTATTAGATCAACAAATGTCAATCTCTCCAGTTCGACAAATGGCAATATACCCAATATGACAGATGCAAATCCTACCAAATTGTGTGTACGTGGTTGCACACGGGTCATCCGAATAAACCGGTTGTGTTGAAGGCAGGTAGAAATCCTGCTTGCCAAATTTTCTCTTGGCTTAGCACCCAAGACTTGCTTTGCATACCTTATTCAATCTGAATCGTTTGTGTTGAAGAGATGCACAAATCCTACACAGAGAATTTTCCCTTGGCTTACTGCGGAAGACCATAGCTCTCACTTTGCATACAGGTGTTCTATCTAAAATGTTTGCGATGAAGAGCTGCACAAATCCTGCTCGACACATTTTCCCTTGGCTTACTGGGAAGCTGTCAGTGTACATACGGGTGTTCTATCTAAAACATTTGCGATGTTAGAGTGGCAGCTAGTTGTTTGAAAATGCCTTTGTTGACTGTTATTCGAGTGCACCTTCTCTCAAAATGGACACAAAAATTACCACAGCATGTCGGGTGCCATTCCATATAGCATGACAAGTTTCATGAATTTCAGATGAGTTTTGGATTTACTAGAATTTAAAAACAAAGTATCTCAACATTTTGTCGATAGTCAATAGAGTTGGTGTTTGAAATTCATTGCCATTTATTGCATGGGACCTAAGCATGCACCCAAGGACAGGGATTTGATTTTTCAACCAATTTATATGCACTAGAGCATGTGCATGTAGTTCAAATTTGAATTATGCACATAAAATGCCTAGAAAACCCAGTTAATATATAAAAATGTCCAAATGAACCCCAAAAAATTCCAAAATTGAACACAACACTCCTGTTGTTCTACGTTGACACTAGAAATTTTTTGAATGCAATAACAGGCAACGGTTATCATTTCGTCCCAAAGGTGGCATGTTCCCTACGAAACCATCAAGCTTGTTGTGAGAAGCTCTGGTTTGTGACAAGCTTATACCCAAACCTGCCGCAAATGGGACAAAAATTTCACCACGGCATGTCGGGTGCCATTGCATGATAGCATGCTAGGTTTCATGAATTTTAGACGAGTTTTGCATTTACTAGAATTTAGAAACCAGGTATCTCAATGTTTGCGGCCGAGTGACGGTGGCAGGGTGTTTGACATTCATTCCCATTTCTTGCATGGGACCTAAGCATGCAACCAAGGACACATATTTGAATTTTCAACCAATTTATATGCATTAGGGCATGTGCATGTAGTTCAAATTTGGATTATGCACATAAATGCATTGAAAACTCAATCAATGCATAAGAAATGTGCTAACGAACCCCAAAAATTCCAAAATTTAACACAACACTCATGTTGTTCTATGTTGACACTAGATAAAAAACTGAAATCAAGAAGAGGCAACGACTATCGTTTCATCCAGAAAGGTGAAACGTTCCCTACCGAACCATCAGGCTTGTTGTGAGAAGCTCTGGTTTGTGAGAAGCTTATACCCAAACCTGCCCCAAATGGGACAAAAAATTTACGACGGCATGTTGATGCCGCTCCATGATAGCATGCCATGTTTCATGAATTACAGACGAGTTTTGGATTTACTAGAATTTAAAAATCAGGTATCTCAATATTTGTGGCTGAGTGACGATGGCAGGGTGTTTGACATTCATTCCCATTTCTTGCATGGGACCTAAGCATGCAACCAAGGAGACAGATTTTAATTTTCAACCAATTTATATGCATTAGAGCATGTGCATGGAGTTCAAATTTTAGTTATGCACATAAATGCATTGAAAGGTCAATTAATGCATAAAAATGTCCAAACGAACCCCAAAAAATTCCAAAATTTAACACAACACTCATGTTGTTCTATGTTGCCACTAGAGAAAAAATTGAAATCAAGAAGAGGCAACGGATATCATTTCGTCCAGAAAGGTGAAACGTTCCCTACCGTAACCATGAGGCTCGTTGTGACACTACTAGGAAAAGGGCTATAGATAGGATTGATACTAATGGCGCACCAGGTAAGTAGTGCGCCACTACTATATACTAATGGCGCACCGGTTGTAGGTGCGCCATTAGTGTGGAACACACTAATGGCGCACCAGACACACGGTGCGCCACTAGTATTGAATTTTTTTCCATTTTTCCATACATACTAATGGCGCATGATGTCAAAGTGCGCCATTACTAGTGGCGCACCTTATAGACAGTGCACCATTAGTATTTTTTTTTACTTTTTTGCAAAACTACTAATGGCGCACCATGTAAAAGTGCGCCATTACTATCAATGGGCATCTGGCAGGAGCTTCACGCTAATGATGATGATGATGATGATGATGATGATGATGATGATGATGATGATGATGATGATGAGGCGGAGCAGGACACAGAAAG
This sequence comes from Triticum timopheevii, assembly GCA_963921465.1. Classification (NCBI taxonomy): domain Eukaryota; kingdom Viridiplantae; phylum Streptophyta; class Magnoliopsida; order Poales; family Poaceae; genus Triticum; species Triticum timopheevii. Next base: position 363,155 of record CAWUFU020000019.1, read on the forward strand.
TCGTCGCAAAGGCAAAAAGGCCAAGAAGACCGGAAATGACTACCCTCCCGTGTGCTTCACTCTAAGTCAGGAGGAGATCGAGCAGTTGTTAACCTGCCTCCTAGGAGTAAAACTTCCTTACGGGTACGCGGGGAAGATAAGAAGATACCTAGACCCAGCGAAGCAGAAGCTCAGCGGGATGAAGTCTCACGACTGTCACGTGCTGATGACGCAGATACTTCTAGTTGCAATCCGTGGGATCATGGACGCGCACGTCCGTGAAATGCTATTTGGCCTATGCAACTTTTTCGACATCATCTCTCGGAAGTCGATTGGCGTGAGGCAACTCAGAAGGCTACAGGAAGAGATCGTGGTGATACTATGCGAGCTTGAGATGTACTTCCCGCCCGCATTCTTCGACGTTATGGTGCATCTGCTGGTCCATATCGTGGAGGATATCATCCAACTCGGGCCGACGTTCCTGCACAGCATGATGCCGTTCGAAAGGATGAATGGTGTCATCAAAGGATACGTTCGCAACATGTCACGTCCAGAGGGAAGTATAGCCAGGGGCTTTCTGACCGAAGAGTGCATCTCCTACTGCACGAATTATCTAGGCATCGAGAACCCCGTTGGTCTGCCCGTCAACACGCACCTCGGCAGGCTCGCTGGATGGGGTCACCGTGAGGGTCGCCGCGAAATGCATGTCGACTTCGAGGGTCGACTCGCCGACTTTGAAAGAGCAAACCTAGTCGCGCTACAACACATAGACATGGTCGATCCTTGGGTGGTAGAGCACAAAACCTTTATTGAGAAGACGTACAATGACCGAGGCCAACAGAGGATGGTCAGAGATATAATCAAAGAGCACAACTCATGTTTCACACGTTGGTTCAAGCAGAAGCTTCTGTCGTACCCTTTACATGAGGATTCTTCCGCGGAAGAACAACTCATATTCGCCTTGTCACAGGGTGCCGAGCACAACCTGATGACCTATGAGGCGTACGATATCAACGGCTACACATTCTACACCGAGAACAAGGACATGAAGAGCGATGGTTATCAGAACTCCAGGGTGACGATGGAATCCTACACCGGCAATGACAAGGACAGATACTACGGAAGGATCGAGGAGATCTGGGAGCTGAGCTACGCTAGAGAGAAGGTCCCGATGTTCCGTGTCAGATGGGCCAAGAGCGTCCTAAAAGAAGACCGGTATTTCGCCACCATGGTTATACCCGAAGCCAAATCCAAGACCGCGGGCGCAAACGTCACCACGAAAAATGAGCCATGGGTACTGGCTTCCCAAGTGGACCAATGCTTCTTCATTACCGACCCGTCAAAGCCCAGTCGTGTTGTCATGAGGAGAGGCAAAAGGAAGATCATCGGAATGGATGGAGTAGCCAATGAGCAAGACTTTGACAAGTATGGCGACCTGAAGATCGAACATGACAACGACGACGAAGTAGCAGCACACACCACAAGAAGAAGCAGGACCACCCTACCTAAAGGACGTCCGTTCCACAGAAGAACTCCATTTGCAAAAAAGAAGGACAATAAGATTGTGAACAGATAGTTAGCTCAGATCGATTGTATTTAAATCGTAGTCTTCATTTCTCGATTGTATTTCATGGGAACTTTTTGATATCGTGAATATTTTTAAATTTCATGGGCACTTTTTGAATTCATGAGGACACTTGATCTCAATCCCCCTCCATCTCGATCTCGATCCCACCCGCACCCTCCCCCGCTAGCTCCACCGCCGCCGACGACCGACTGCAACCCTCCCCCGCTCCACCGCCGCTACCGAGCACCCGGCCCCCAGCACCCTCCCCCACTCCACCGCCGCCAACGGGCACCCCCCCACACCCTCCCCCGCTCCACCGCCGCCAACGGGCACCCCCCGCACCCTCCCCCGCTCCACCGCCGCCGCCGATGATATTTTCAAGTAAAAAATTTGAACATATTTTTTAAAAAATTATTATTGTTTTTATAAAAAAATATTACAGTTATGATTTAAACAAGTTTGAACATATTTAAACACAAATAAATATCAAACAGGATTTAAAATGCTAAAAAAATTGGGGAGCCTGGGAATCGAAGCCAGGACCTCCTGGTGTGGGTGCTACATACTGACCAATCGGGCTAGTGGGCAGATTCTGTTGTATATAGGGTTAGGTGGTATATAACCTGACAAGTCGGGCTAGATTAAATTACTTATGGCGCACCCCTCGGTGGTGCGCCATTGCTATGGATGTACTTATGGCGCACCCCTGGGTGGTGCGCCATTGCTAAGCCTCCCCCACACTAAATTAAAATCCCCAATCCCTCACATTTCTCTCTAATCCCTCCCCTGCCTCATCTCCCCCCACACCCGACCATGCTCGCCGTGCTCGCCGTCCCCGGCCGTGCTCGCTTCCCCCGCCGCACCCGACCACCTCCCTCACCGTCCCCCCTCCGCCCGCGCCCGCGCCATCGCCGTCCCCCTCCCCCCGCGGCCCCGCCTGCGTCAACCTCCCTCCCGAGCGCGACAACTAGGGTTCCTAGCCTCCGCCGCCGATGCCGGCCCGCCGACGCGGCGCGCCCAGCCGGCCGAACCCGACGCTGCCCAGCTGCCCCTGCCGTCCTCCACCACCGGTCACCTCCGCAGCAACCGGCGAGCCAAGGAAGTACTCCTCCTGCGACCTCGCCGCCCACACCTCCCTCAAGCCCAGGTAGGCGATTTCAAATTCAGCAATCGTCTTTCCCTACCCGCGCTCCGATTCTGATTCCGATTCCGATTCCAGTTGTGTGCCCTCCCTCGTGGTTCGAATCGAATCGTCCGTCCGGCCTGGTTAGAGATCTCGCACCCACGCCCACGCCGTTGTTGGAATTTGGGTTGGGGGCGGGGAAAGGGTGCTAGGGTTCCTCGGCCCTGGGGACACGGGCTCTAGATCGGGGTGTCTTGCCTCTTCCATCTCCGCGCGGTAGAATTGCTGGCCATGGCTAGCAACCTCGTCGCCAACTATGTAGGTTTGGTTTGCCTGGATGGATTAGGTTAAATCCAACCCAATAAGCCCAACTAGTACCTGTTTAATGCAACGACACAATTACTTGTCAACCAACATATGTAATGTGAGTCTGTTTACGAGCAAAACATAGGACAAACACCTATTTCCTGCTCCTGCTCCTGCTCCATCAAGAGAGTGAATCCATAAGCAAATGGCTTATCATGCTCCATATGTTCCTCATTGTGGGGTTTATAGTTAGGTATATGATGCTTGATGGATGGATGGATGAGTTGTGCTAGTTTCTTGCTAGATGGATCGATAGTAGTTTGGTTCTGTTTTTGCTGGTGTTTGGTTCTAAAGATGAGTAGCAATTATAGTAGGAAGATGATGCATAGTAGTTTTATGTTGTTGTAGTAGTTGTAGTTGTAGATACAGTAGCAGTATCATGTGCTACTATTGTAGATACAGTAGTTGTAGGAACATTAGATACAGTAACAAGTGTCATGTTGTTGTATTAGATACAGTAGTAGTATCATGTGCTGCTGAAGATGAGTAGTTGTAGGAAGATGATGCCCTAATGGAAGTGACATGAATATTTGGCCTACCTTTTTTTCTTGTAGAATTTTTTTATTGATGGTATAAACGAATCAGAGACTCGCTAGGTAGGTTCTCCTAATTAATTAGAAATGATGCATCTTGCAAGTAGGGGGAATATTGCAACCTGCTGCTGAACTATAATACTATTATTCATTTATAATGGCTAACAACCAGACATGTGAATCTGTTCTTGATACTCCTTTTCCCTTTTATTAGAATCATCATATACAAATTAGATATTAGTCTAAGCCCAGTCTTGGATGCATTGTTTTATCCTGCGGTGGTTAAACCGGTTCTGAAAATTATCTAGTTTGACATGTACTTGTCTAGCTATCATAATCTATTCTTTGACCATGGCAGTAGCTGGCATTTTGTTATGATAATTTCAGTATATATCTTACTGTCCTTTGCTGATCTCGTTGTATTTTCAATTCACAGGCAACTATCCGACGAAGTCTCCTCCAGGTAATATATGTCTCATGCTTTCTAAAGAGTACTAGTATACTGACTAAACTATCCACTTGCTATGCTTAGCTGCTCTGTTGTCTGAATCGTGACACTTTGCCAGCTGAAACTTGCCTATCACAGTGTCGCTGTATTGCTCAACTAAAAACACAAATATTGTAGTTTTTGTCTGTCATAATGCAACTAAGCATACTAGTCTCAACTAAGCATACTAGTTTTTTGTAGTGAGACAGTAAGATAGTGAGACAGCAAGAAGGAAACTTCCCAGATTATGTAGAAAGAAAATACTTGGTTTGACACCAAGTACCATGACATGAATCAAAAAACATATACGGTGGGAAAAATAAAATGGCAGAAACCTGGGAGGTTCTGGTTTGCTGTATCTCCACCAGTTTGGGTTGGTGAATGTGGATGATTTTTTTATCCTGTGAACTCATTGTACTTCTACATGAATTTGGTATCATCATGGTGTAATTTTGTTAACATTCTGGTTTTGTTAGATAGTGGCTACACTAATCTAGAGTGATACAATTTTCCTTCCCATTTGGTATCATCATGTTCAGTGTATATAGTTATAACATCATGTGGGTTTTTTAAGTCTGTTTACAGCTCATGTGGGTTTTAACATCATGTGGGTTGGTGAATGTGGATGATTTTTTTATCCTGTGAACTTGAATGTTGCAATGCTGTTTTCTTCAGAGGCTACTGTCAAAAACTTGAGCTACTGTCTTGCAAAGATGATGATCATCTTTCTAGTTTGCTGGGTTTTGTCTCTGACCATCATGTCATGATGATTTTGCAGGTACCCCGAGAGGCCCTTGAGTTTGCCGGAATGTCGATTAACTTCCGTTCCGGCAAATTCGGGTACTCCATATGTCCTATTTTCAGCAAAGGTCATGCTGAAATTTTCCGTGAATTTTAGCATGACTTTGCTAAAAATAGGACATATGGGGTACTTGCGACTAATGCATGGGCCGGGGTATCTTAGTACTTAACTAAGTAGATCAACTGCTCCTTTATTCTTGCTGCATTAAACCATAGGTGGCAATAGAGCCAAGTGATTAGGCCCAACTTAGAATTCTCCTTAGCATCGATAAACCCTAGATGATAAACCCAACATAGGTGGCAATAGAGCCAAGTGATTAGGCCCAACCTAGGGTGCCTCGGCATCGATAAACCCTAAATGATGAAAACTTAACTTGGCTGCCCCGGATGCCTCGGTGTCGATGAGAACCTAAATGATGTACGCTTAGGCTTTTAGGGTGCCTCGGCGTCGACAAACCCTAAATGATGAAATCTTAGGCTTTTAGGGTGCCTCAGCATCGACAAACCCTAAATGATGAGACCATGATCTTGTTCCTTGACAATAACCAACTTCTTGACCAAACTTTTTCCCTATTTAGAGCGAAACATGGCCCACAACGATGAGGCCGGTGGTTCGGGTGGCAAGCAATTCTGGGAGTTGTCCCAGGAGATGGAGGAACAACCTCAGCGCTATGAGGACGCCGCGGAAGACACCGATCCTGACTACACAACCCGTAGTGGCATCGGGGATGACACCACTGATGGTGCCGCCGAGGATGCCACCACTGATGATGGCGGCGCACACACAGATGGTAGCCAACTGAAGAAGCAAAGGAAGGACCGGCGCCCGAATGCGCTTCGCACCCTCAAGGAGGAATTCACTCAAGTGGACTCCGACGGGAATCCAACGGAGCCCAAACATTTAGTCAAGGGGTACGCGCTTCAGCTCTGGTGCATTCTCCGGAGCACCGCCTCGATCAACACCGATAACCTTAGGAATAAGGACCTCGGGAATTTGCACAACCTCCTCTTCACGAAGCTACACGAATGATACAAGTTCCCCGCCCAATTTGAAAACACACACCTCTCAGGGAATAAAGTGAACAGTGCCGCCCTCACGAAGATGAGCACGGCCCTGTCTACTTGAAGAAGCACGGTGAAGGCAATGATTGACAAAGGTGGTAGTTATGACAAGATCAAGGCGAAATATCCTTTGATGAGCGAAGATGAGTACAAGGAGTTCAAGATCAAGTGCGAGAGCAGCGCAACCTTCGAATCAAGTCAGCGGGGGAAAGAAATGCGGGAGTTGAACTTAGGGGAACACAAACTCGGTCCCGGCGGTTACAGAGTGGCGGAGCCTATATGGGACAAGGAGGACGCGGAGCGTGCCGAGCAAGGCCTCCGCCCCGCTTCGAGAAATACAGCGGTGACAAGCAGACCAGGAACTATGTCAGGGCCCGGTACAAGGAGGACCCGATAACAAAGGAGCTTACCACGGATGCGAAGACCAGGGCGCTTGAGCTTGTTCTGGTAAGGAATACACCCTCGCGTAATTAGCTCCATATGGTTGCACTCTAATTAATCCCCAATATTTCTAAATGGTTTACGTTCCTTTCGCAGGACACTGAAAGCAGTAGCACGGGGTCATCTCAGAGCTCCCCTTTCGACACCCCTTTAAATAGGGCGTTGAACATAATGAAAAGCAAGGATAAGCTCACTAAGCCGACGTCAGCTGGTCGTGTGGCCGGCAAAGGCTTGTCCACAAAATGGGGGTCATACTATACCGCTGGTGTGCGGAAGGAGAAAAAGGCCAGCTCGGAAAGCCAGACGTGCGAGGTTGAAGCACTCAAGGCACAAGTGGCGCGGATTCCGGAGCTTGTCCAAGAGCAAGTGGAACAACAACTGGGAACGAAGCTCAACGCCATGGTGCCTACGTTGATTCATGGGCTGACGACGTGGATTGCGGGCGGCCAACAGGGGCCTCCCCCGGTTCCCAGCTTCACGGCCAGCAACTCGCACAGCGCGCAGGCGGCGCCATTGGTGTCTCTGGCGGCGCCATTGGTGTCTCCGATAGCGGCGCCATTGGTGTCTCCGGCGGAGTCGGTATTCGTGTCTCCAGCGCCGGCACGGGCATTGGAGCTTAATGCACCTGGGTGTACACCGGCCGGCACCTCGCCAGCAAGCGCCCCCTCCGTCAGTTGCATGCATTAGCCAAGCTCGACGGCATCACGGTAACTAAGCCTCTCGGCCGATGACTTCATCTCCTTGCCTTTGACTGGGCATCCCTGACACCCTGTACATGTTTTCGTAGGGCACCGCCGACGTTCCTTGCACTCTTCTGCACTTCGTGGGCGCCGAGTTGGTCGATGTCGCCAAGGGCAGAATCGTTCAACTGGGCAACCCCATGTTCCACGGTAATCCGATGCCACCCACGGTTTATAGGGTTGAAGTGGTTCGGGTGCTGCCAGGCTGCGACGAGTTGTTACCTCCGGTTCGACCCGCTGGGGCCGACGAAGAAGATGAGATGACCCTCAGCGCCTATGTAAACTAGCCGCTGCTTTGGCCGAAGAGCCAGATTCGTTTGGGGGCGGGGGACACCACCCCATAGACAAGACGTGCCGGCGCCAAGCCATGGCAAGAACACCGCAACGCTACCGGACCTGCCGGACATCCCTATGGCACAGGATCCGGACAGCCCTATGGCACAGGATCTGGACGATGACGACAAGGACGACGGTACATTTACCAAAGTCGATAAGTACTTTGCCGAACATGGGTACGCTGACGAGTTCTGCGAGCCTCTTTCTCAAGAACCCAACCAAGACGACCGCAATCTAGCTGGTACGGTGGAGAAATCCAATTGCAACAGGCGTCGTCTGGCGTTCAGTTCTCAGGAGACGCCTCCAGCTCCCGCCTTCACCGAGCCTCAGATAGCTGAGGTGCGAAATATTATCAGCCCCAACACGCTCAAGAAGGCGGTCTGTGAGCAGAACTCGGTCCCATTACAGGAGATCAAGAAGAAGGGACGGAAACGAAAGACTAACAAGGGCGCCGGTGCGAGCCAGCCGGCACCGAGTTTGATCCGTGCTCAGGACGGGCCACCTTCACCTAAGGATATCTCGAGGAGGATGCATGTGGCGGGTAGGGAGATGCTACCGCCAAATATGCTGAATGCTGCAACCGGTGCTATAAGGTATCTGCACGACAGTGTTCTTTCTTTGGAGAAGCGGCGTCTCAGAGAGAAGGATGTGGCATACCCGGTTTTCGTGGCCAAGGTGCCAAAGGGCAAGGGCTTTGTGGATGGCGACATCGGGGCTACGATCGTCCTGCGGTTTGATGACATCTTTGCTATGTTTAACCTTCGTCCACTGCACTACGCGTTCGTTCGGCTATTTTTGCTGAGTATGGAGATGCGGATCATTAGATGTGACGCCCCCGATTCAATCGTACACTAATCATGCACGCAAACGTGTACGATCAAGATCAGGGACTCACGGGAAGATATCACAACACAACTCTAAAAACATAAATAAGTCATACAAGCATCATAATACAAGCCAGGGGCCTCGAGGGCTCGAATACAAGTGCTCGATCATAGACGAGTCAGCGGAAGCAACAATATCTGAGTACACATAAGTTAAACAAGTTTGCCATAAGAAGGCTAGCACAAACTGGGATACAGATCGAAAGAGGCGCAGGCCTCCTGCCTGGGATCCTCCTAAACTACTCCTGGTCGTCGTCAGCGGGCTGCACGTAGTAGTAGGCACCTCCAACGTAGTAGTTGTCGTCAACGGTGGCGTCTGGCTCCTGGACTCCAGCATCTGGTTGCGACAACCAGAAAGAAAGGAAAGGGGGAAAAAGGGGGGAGAAAGCAACCGTGAGTACTCATCCAAAGTACTCGCAAGCAAGGAGCTACACTACATATGCATGGGTATATGTGTAAGGAGGCCATATCAGTGGACTGAACTGCAGAATGCCAGAATAAGAGGGGGATAACTAATCCTGTCGAAGACTACGCTTCTGGCAGCCTCCGTCTTGCAGCATGTAGAAGAGAGTAGACTGAAGTCCTCCAAGTAGCATCGCCAAGTAGCATCTCCAAGTAGCATCTCCAAGTAGCATCTCCAGTAGCATCGCATAGCATAATCCTACCCGGTGATCCTCTCCTCGTCGCCCTGTTAGAGAGCGATCACCGGGTTGTATCTGGCACTTGGAAGGGTGTGTTTTATTAAGTATCCGGTTCTAGTTGTCATAAGGTCAAGGTACAACTCCAAGTCGTCCTGTTACCGAAGATCACGGCTATTCGAATAGATTAACTTCCCTGCAGGGGTGCACCACATAACCCAACACGCTTGATCCCATTTGGCCAGACACACTTTCCTGGGTCATGCCCGGCCGCGGAAGATCAACACGTCGCAGCCCCACCTAGGCACAACAGAGAGGCCAGCACGCCGGTCTAAACCTAAGCGCACAGGGGTCTGGGCCCATCGCCCATAGCACACCTGCATGTTGCGTACGCGGCCGAAAGCAGAACTAGCCCCCTTAATACAAGAGCAGGCTTACGTTCCAATTCGGCGCGCGCCACTCAGTCGCTGGCGTCACGAAGTGCTTCGGCTGATACCACGATGTCGGGATACCCATAACTACTCCCACGTATAGACCAAATGGCCAGACTCAGATCAAATACCAAGATCTCGTTAAGCGTGTTAAGTATCCGCGAACGCCGAACAGGGCCAGGCCCACCTGTCTCCTAGGTGGTCCCAACCTGCCATGTCGCTCTGCCACAAAGTAACAGTCGGGGGCCGTCGGGAACCCAGGCCCACCTCTACCGGGATGGAGCCACCTGTCCTTTCAGCCCCCAACTCCGAACAGTATCACAGGTTGTAACAGTGTAAAGTATATAGTATATACCCGTGATCACCTCCCGAAGTGATCACGGCCCAGTAGTATAGCATGGCAGACGGACAAGAGTGTAGGGCCACTAATGGAACACTAGCATCCCATACTAAGCAGTAGGATAGCAGGTAAAGGTAACAACAGTAGTAACAAGGACATGCTATGCATCAGGATAGGTATAACGGAAATCAGTAACATGCTACACTACTCTAATGCAAGCAGTATAGAACAGAATAGGCGATATCTGGTGATCAAGGGGGGGCTTGCCTGGTTGCTCTGGCAAGAGAGAGTGGTCGTCAACTCCGTAGCCGTACGGGGCAGCAGCGGCGGCGTCGGTCTTGTAGTCTACCGAAGAGAAAAGGGGGGAAGAAACAGTAAATACATAGCAAGCAAGTGCATAACAGGACAACAAGCAGAGCTAGACGTGTTCTAACGCGGTATGAGGTGATACCGGTGAAGGGGGAAAACATCCGGGAAAGTATCCCCGGTGTTCCGTGTTTTCAAACAGATGAACCGGAGGTGAAATGTTGCAGGTTCAATAGGTTAGGGGGGTGTGGCGGACGAACGGGTTGCATTTCCGGGTTCGTCTCGTCGTTCTGAGCAACTTTCATGTTGAAAATATTTTAATCCGAGTTACGGATTAAAAGATATGATTTTCTAAAGTTTTAAATCATTTTTAGAATTTATTTAATTTATTTAATTCAACATTATCCAAAATAGTGTTTGCCGATGTCATCATGACGTCAGCATGACGTCAGCAGTCAACAGAGGTGTTGACTGGTCAAACTGACGTGTGGGTCCAGTGGGACCCACGTGTCATACACTGTTTAGATTAACTAGAGATTAGTTCATTTAATTACTATTTAATTAACCTAACTAGTTAACTAAATTAATTAAACCAGATTAATTAACTTAATTAATCCATTAGATAATTAATTAATTAATAATTAATTTTATTAAATCATTTTTATTTTTATTTATTATTTTTATTTTTTAATTCTCCTTCTCTTTTTTTTAACGTTCTGGGCGTGGGCCCCCACTGTCATTGGCCCACAGGGGGGGCCTTGCGGGTTTCGGGCGCAGGCGATGGTTGTCGCCCGAACGGGCGCATGCCCGAACAGGCGCTGGGCGTGGATGCGGGCGAAGCCCCCAGGGGTGCAGCGCGGGCGCACGGCGACCGTGGCCGGAGCAGCGGCACGGCGGGGCCGTGGTAGGAGGCCGGGCCGGCGACGAAGGGGGTACGGTGGAGGGGGCCGGCGACGACGCGCAGGGCGGAGAGGGGCGAACAGGGGCGCCACGGGGCCGGGCGCGGTGACCAACGGCGTCGGGAGGCGTGGTCGGGCGCGGGGAGAGGACGAGAGGGAGCGCGGGGGGGGGGGGGGCTCCATGGACGCGGCCGGCGCGTGCGTACGCGGCTAGGGCAAGCGGTGAACGTGGCCAGGGCGGCCCTGGGTCGCGGTGAGCGCGGCCGACGTAGGGAAGGCGGGCGCATGCTCGCGCACGATGGCGCGTCGCGCGGGGCGAGTGCGGTGGTCGGACGCGCGAGGGGCGCACGGCGCGCGCCGTCGGGCGTGGCGACCGCTGTGCGGGGCCGCGGCTGGGTGCGGACGGCACCGGCGACAGAGGGAAAGGGGGAGAGGAGGGAGCTCACGTCGGGGAGGTAGGGAAACTGGCAGCGGGCTCGGGGACGGTCGGGGGGACGACGGGGACGACGTGCGTAGGGGGGCAGTCCGGCGGGGGAGGGCGAAGCAGTCCGGTGGCGGGGAGCTCCGGGCGCCGGCGTAGGCGTCGATGACCTCCTCCTCGATCCCGATCCAATCGGGGAGAGAAGGGAGGAGATATTTTGGGGGCGGGGGGGAGTGTCGGTGGAGTGGGTGGGGGTGGTGTAGTGGATAAGGTGGGGGGGAGTGGCCGGCTGGGCCCTTGCCCAGCTGGGCCGGTGGCCGAATGGGTCGGCCTGTTGGGTCGGCTGGCCCGGGGGTTCTTTTCCTTTTCTTCTTTTAGTTTTAGTTTTCTGTTTTCTTTTATTATTTCTTTCTTTTCTGTTTAAATCATTTTAAACCATTTAGCCATTTTATAAAAATTTGTTTGTTGCATCATAATTACCCTGGTAATATTCGGCCACCATCGAACATTTTTGTTTCAATTTTTGAAAACTTTTATTGTTATTATTATTTTGAATTTGAATTTTGAACGGTTTCGAATTATTGCGAGGTTAGCAACAGTAACCGAGGTGTCATGGCACGATTAGCGTGGGATTACTGTAGGATGATTATCCGGGCGTTACAAATCTCCCCCACTACAAGAAATCTCGTCCCGAGATTTAGGAGGTAGAAGGAAACAGTGCGGGGTATTCATCACGCAGGCGATCCTCGCGTTCCCAGGTGGCTTCGTCTTCAGAATGGTGCGACCACTGGACTTTGAGGAACTTGATTGCCTTCTGGCGTGTGCGGCATTCAGCTTGGTCGAGAATGCGAACCGGATGCTCTTTATATGAAAGGTCCTGTTGCAATTCAAGCACTTCATGATCCACTGCTCGGATTGGGTCCTTGAAGCAGCGACGGAGTTGTGACACGTGGAACACATCGTGAACCTGAGAAAGGTTCGGCGGAAGTTCCAGTTGATATGCCACTTTTCCACGCCTTTCCAGAATAGTGAATGGGCCAATATAGCGAGGAGCTAGCTTGCCCTTGATCCCGAAGCGGTGAGCACCCTTCATTGGTGTAACTCGAAGATAGGCCTTTTCGCCAGGTTGATAGACCATGTGTTTATGATGACGGTCATAATTACTCTTTTGGCGTGACTGAGCAGTCTTGAGATTCTCGCGGATAATGTGGACTTGCTCTTCGGCATGTTGGATAATATCTGGACCGAAGAGTGGACGTTCCCCAGTTTCTGACCAGTTCAGAGGGGTTCGGCACTTTCGTCCATATAACACTTCGAAGGGGGCCATCTTCAGACTAGCTTGATAGCTATTATTATAAGAGAACTCAGAATACGGGAGAGATTCCTCCCATTTCTTGCCGAAGGAAATAACACAAGCTCGAACCATGTCTTCGAGAACTTGGTTAACACGTTCAACTTGCCCTTGTGACTGAGGATGAAACGCAGTACTGAATGTCAGATGAGTTCCCATAGCTTCTTGAAAACTTGACCAGAATCTTGAAGTGAATAAGCTGCCACGGTCCGAACTGATAACCAGCGGAATACCGTGAAGTGAAACAATTCTGGACATGTAGAGAGTTGCAAGCTGACTAGCAGTGATCGTTTCTTTGACCGCCAGAAAATGTGCAACTTTAGAAAGTCGGTCAATGACGACAAGAATAGCATCATTACCCTTTTGCGATTTGGGAAATCCAGTGACGAAGTCCATTTCAACATGGTCCCATTTCCATTCAGGAATAGAGATAGGTTGCAGAGTTCCAGCAGGCCTTTGATGTTCTGCTTTGATACGACGGCAAACGTCACACTCAGCAACATAGCGAGCAATGTCTTGCTTCATATTAGACCACCAGAATCTTTGACGAATGTCCTGGTACATCTTTGTACTACCAGGATGGATACATAGGGGCGTATCATGAGCTTCTTTCATAACCTTCAGAGTCATATTCAGGTTTTCCTTCTTACACGGCACGACTAGGCGGCCTTTGAAGTACAAGGCGCCATCATCAGCAATAGTGAAGAATGAGGGCTTTCCTTCTTTGAGGTCCCGCTTAATCTTGTGGACTTCAGAGTCATATCCCTGTATTGTCTTGATGGAGCTCACGAGATCGGGTTCGACAGCTAGGGTATAGAGGGAACCCTGGGAAACAACACGGAGATTCATCTTGAGAAACTCCTCAGGAGGGGGAGCGAGTGCACCCGGAGGAACAATATGGAGGTTTAGCTTTCTGAATTCTTCAACAAGTGAGGGCTGCACTTTGTGAATCTGGAGGTGGTTGCAATAAGACTTGCAGCTCAAGGCATCAGCCATTACGTTAGCCTTGCCTGATGTATAGGAAATACCCAAGTCAAAGTCTGCAACAATCTCCATCCATCTCTGCTGACGGAGGTTCAGGTCTGGCTGAGTAAACAGATACTTCAGACTTTGGTGGTCGGTGAAGATCTCGCAATGATTACCGAGAAGGTAATGTCGCCACTGCTTCAGTGCATGAATGACAGCAGCAAGCTCGAGGTCGTGAACTGGGTAGTTCTCTTCGTGAGGGCGCAATTGTCGAGAGGCATAGGCAATCACTTTGCGCTCCTGCATTAGGACACAGCCTAATCCCTGACGGGAAGCGTCGTAGTAAATGACGAAGTCCTTCTTAGTATCAGGAGGAGCTAGTACTGGGGCAGAAGTCAACTTGTCCTTGAGTGCCTGGAAGCTTTCCTGACATTTGTCTGTCCATTGGAACTTGACGCCCTTATGCAACAGGTTCGTCAGAGGCCTGGCAATCTTGGAGAAGTTCTCGACGAATCGACGGCAATAGCTGGCGAGACCAAGAAAACTTCTGACTTGCTTGACATTTTTCAGAGGAGTCCAATCGAGAATAGCCTGAACTCGTTCAGGGTTAACGGCAATACCATCCTTAGAGATGACATGTCCAAGATAGGTTACTTCGGGAAGCCAGAATTCACATTTGGAGAACTTGGTGTATAGCTGATGCTCTCGTAACTTTTCCAGCACAAGACGAAGATGTTCAGCATGTTCTTCTTCGTTTTTGGAAAATACCAGGATATCATCTAGATAAACCACGACAAATTTGTCGAGGTAATCCATGAATATATAGTTCATCAGGCGAGAGAAGGTGGCTGGAGCATTGGTTAAGCCGAAGGACATGACGGTGTACTCGTATGAACCATAACGAGTCACAAAGGCGGTCTTTGGGATATCCTCTTCACGAACACGAATCTGGTGGTAACCCAACCTCAAGTCGAGTTTAGAGAACACTGATGAACCAGCCAGTTGATCATACAGATCATTGATCCGAGGAAGAGGATACTTATTCTGAATGGTAGCTTGGTTTATAGGACGGTAGTCTTGGACCAATCGGTTTGTCCCATCCTTCTTCTTGACAAAGAGAGAAGGTGCTCCCCAAGGAGAGCAACTTGGGCGAATGAAACCACTTCGAAGAGATTTATCGATTTCCTCCTTAAGCTCAAGGAGTTCATGTGGCGGCATCTTGTAGGGTCGCTTGGCTATAGGAGTGGTGCCTAGTTTTAAGTCGATGACAAATTCGACAGCTCTAGCAGGGGGAATCCCTGGAAGTTCTTCAGGAAAGACGTCGAGGAAGTCACGCACGACGGGAATGTTTTCAATGCCCTCGAGAGGTGCGGCGTTCAATGCATTCAATGCATAGAGCCTTGCCTCGGCATTCTGAACCAGACGGGCATTGTAGCTAACTATTTCATCAGAAGGGTGTAGCAGATGGACGGTCTTAGTGGCACAAACTATAGAAGCAGTATGCGCTTTCAACCAATCCATCCCCAAAATGAGGTCGATGTTAGACGTCTTCAGGATAATGGGTGAGGCATAGAATTCCAGCCCTTCGATTTCCACGGGGACGTTGACGCCAACCATGGAGGTTTGACTTTGTCCTACGGGGGTTTTTACCACTACTGAAGAGTTCATCTCCTCACACTTAACGTCGTGCTTGTATGCAAAATCTTCTGACATGAATGAATGTGATGCTCCTGAATCGAATAAAACAGATGCAGGTACTGAATTTACGAGGAGTGTACCCATCACAGTAGCAGGCTGGTCTTGAGCTTCGTTGAGATCAACGTGGTTGGCATGAACACGACCATAGGACTTGGCATTGTTGTTGCGGGGTTGGTTGTTTCCACGGCCAGTTGCGGGAAGGGCCAGTTGATTCTGATTCTGATTACAATCCCTAGCACGGTGACCTGGTTGACTACACTTGTAGCACAGGCCATTATTGGGACTGGGAACAGGAGCTTGGGGTGGTGGAGCTGGAAGCCTTGGCTGCCTAGTTGGAGCAGTAGGCAGACGAGGTGCAGTATAGGACTGCCTTGGGGCAGGTGCATTCGACTGGTACATGCTGTTGGGAATCCATATCTTGCGCTTCTGCGAGGACGGGCCCGAAGATGAGCCTGTGTCACGGCTGCGCCTGTGAGAGCTCTGGTATTCTTGCAGACCAGTTTCGACATTGATGGCCTTGTTCACCAAGGTGGCAAAATCAGCAAAGTCGTGCACTAAAAGTGCGAACTTGATGTCAGCTTGAAGGCCGTCACGGAACTTCTCCTGTCTGCGTGCATCAGTTGCAATGTCCTCTTCAGCATAGCGGGACAAGTCCAGAAACTCCCGCTGATAAGCTTCAACAGATTTGTTGCCTTGGGTGAGGTTGCGGAACTCACGCTTCTTCCGGTCCACGACTCCTTGAGGAATGAAGCGGGCACGGAAAGCAGCTTGAAAGTCTGGCCAGGTGATGATTGTTCCAACTGGCAGAGTACGCCTGTGGCTGTCCCACCATTGAGTTGCGGGTCCCTTCAGGAAGAAGGAAGCAAAGGTGACATAGCTGGCAGGGGCTACATCAGCAGACTCCATCTCGTAGGTGATATCACGGAGCCAGTCATCAGCATCCAGTGGCTGGGTTGAGCTGCGGTACACGCTTGGGTTGAGGCGAACGAATTCCTGCAGAGTTACTGTGTTTGGCTGCTGATTCATATTGGGGCGAGGAAACTGAGCCATCATGTTCTCCATGAACTGGCGATTCATCTCAAGTTGTTGGATCATTCCAGCCATGTACTCAGGCGGTGGTGGGAAGTTGGCACCACGACCACGACCAGCTGGTCTAACCATCCTGCTAATGTATAACAGGGGTAGTTCAGCATTTGAGAAATTTGCAAAGGAAAATAATCATTCATGATGAAACATGCTTAATGAAAGCAGCACGATAGTTACTACATAGTAGTCGGCATATCTTACAAAAGAGATCATGCATAGAGTGCGGTACACAGAGTTCAGTACATAGACTAAGACATCATAGGCGGCACGCAGGCTCGCGGCGAATGCAACTAACACTAACAAGCCAGCCTACATTAGTCCCACGCGGTACTACGGAGGTAGCTGTAGCCTGAAAGCTGGTAGTGTGGCATCGGAAACTCCACATCAGTAACCTGGGGTCCGCGGATACTCTGGTGCGGAACCCGACGCTCCAGTGGCAAAAGAGGACCAAGTGCGGGAGAGTAGCCTCCCACCTCTGGCCAGCCGACACCCTGGGGCATCACGGTCCTGGCTGGGTAGATCGCAGAACGAGGCAGCTCTCGGGATCGGACAAAGGGGTGCAACAGTGTTAGAGCATGGTAAAGGTGCTGACGAGTGGTGTACAACTCGTGGCGAAGAGCTCGGTTAGCTCGATCCAGCCCATCAGCATGCAGGACAAAGTTCTGATGGTAGAAGGGCTCTCGGGTGACAGTGGAGTAGGCAGCAGTGTAGTAACCCTCCTCACCAACATCAGATGCGATAGCAATGTGCCGGAAGGGGGAGGTGTCCAACTCCCGATACTCTCCATGAAGACGTGTCAGAGCAGCATAAGCAGCATCGTGGACTGCCATATCGATAGTCACCCCAACACCATGTGCGGTGTGCAGCACAGTAGTGGAGTCATACTCCCGAGAGTAGAGGTGGACGATGGCACGGTACTGCTCCTGGTTAAAGTCCTGGTACTCCTCATAGACGGTGTACTCAGGGTGCCAGCGATATCCCAGATAGGTCATCATATCAGCTAGCACGGCAGGTGATCCCGAGGCACCAATGGCCGTCGTGTGGCGCATGACCTGCCTCGTGGGTTCCATCTAAAAACAAAGATGTCTCAAAGGAGTCAAATGACAGTGTGGAAATTGTTCAAAATACTATTCTAAGGAATAGCTATGGCTTTATCCAACTTTGGGGTGAATGTGGTCACGGGAACCTAGTGTTAGTTAATAAATTCGTTTAAACCGAGTAGAAGAGAGTTCAGAGTCCCAGAGTAAAGGTCGAGGAGTAAAAGATCCTAGTACCACCCGATGGCGACGTGGGCCCGTAAGGCACACAGCCAAGTTAGTAAAAGTTTTTTTTTTGCAATGTCTAGACTCGACTTCGGCCAAGGAGTGTGGAAGGGGGAGTCCTACAGGCAGTCGGCTCTGATACCAACTTGTGACGCCCCCGATTCAATCGTACACTAATCATGCACGCAAACGTGTACGATCAAGATCAGGGACTCACGGGAAGATATCACAACACAACTCTAAAAACATAAATAAGTCATACAAGCATCATAATACAAGCCAGGGGCCTCGAGGGCTCGAATACAAGTGCTCGATCATAGACGAGTCAGCGGAAGCAACAATATCTGAGTACAGACATAAGTGAAACAAGTTTGCCTTAAGAAGGCTAGCACAAACTGGGATACAGATCGAAAGAAGGCCTCCTGCCTGGGATCCTCCTAAACTACTCCTGGTCGTCGTCAGCGGGCTGCACGTAGTAGTAGGCACCTCCAACATAGTAGTTGTCGTCAACGGTGGCGTCTGGCTCCTGGACTCCAGCATCTGGTTGCGACAACCAGAAAGAAAGGAAAGGGGGAAAAAGGGGGGAGAAAGCAACCGTGAGTACTCATCCAAAGTACTCGCAAGCAAGGAGCTACACTACATATGCATGGGTATATGTGTAAGGAGGCCATATCAGTGGACTGAACTGCAGAATGCCAGAATAAGAGGGGGATAACTAATCCTGTCGAAGACTACGCTTCTGGCAGCCTCCGTCTTACAGCATGTAGAAGAGAGTAGACTGAAGTCCTCCAAGTAGCATCGCCAAGTAGCATCTCCAAGTAGCATCTCCAAGTAGCATCTCCAGTAGCATCGCATAGCATAATCCTACCCGGTGATCCTCTCCTCGTCGCCCTGTTAGAGAGCGATCACCGGGTTGTATCTGGCACTTGGAAGGGTGTGTTTTATTAAGTATCCGGTTCTAGTTGTCATAAGGTCAAGGTACAACTCCAAGTCGTCCTGTTACCGAAGATCACGGCTATTCGAATAGATTAACTTCCCTGCAGGGGTGCACCACATAACCCAACATGCTTGATCCCATTTGGCCGGACACACTTTCCTGGGTCATGCCAGGCCGCGGAAGATCAACACGTCGCAGCCCCACCTAGGCACAACAGAGAGGCCAGCACGCCGGTCTAAACCTAAGCGCACAGGGGTCTGGGCCCATCGCCCATAGCACACCTGCACGTTGCGTACGCGGCCGAAAGCAGAACTAGCCCCCTTAATACAAGAGCAGGCTTACGTTCCAATTCGGCGCGCGCCACTCAGTCGCTGGCGTCACGAAGTGCTTCGGCGGATACCACGACGTCGGGATACCCATAACTACTCCCACGTAGATGGTTAGTGCGTATAGACCAAATGGCCAGACTCAGATCAAATACCAAGATCTCGTTAAGTGTGTTAAGTATCCGCGAATGCCGAACAGGGCCAGGCCCACCTGTCTCCTAGGTGGTCCCAACCTGCCCTGTCGCTCCGCCACAAAGTAACAGTCGGGGGCCGTCGGGAACCCAGGCCCACCTCTACCGGGATGGAGCCACCTGTCCTTTCAGCCCCCAACTCCGAACAGTATCACAGGTTGTAACAGTGTAAAGTATATAGTATATACCCGTGATCACCTCCCGAAGTGATCACGGCCCAGTAGTATAGCATGGCAGACGGACAAGAGTGTAGGGCCACTGATGGAACACTAGCATCCTATACTAAGCAGTAGGATAGCAGGTAAAGGTAACAACAGTAGTAACAAGGACAGGCTATGCATCAGGATAGGTATAACGGAAAGCAGTAACATGCTACACTACTCTAATGCAAGCAGTATAGAACAGAATAGGCGATACCTAGTGATCAAGGGGGGGCTTGCCTGGTTGCTCTGGCAAGAGAGAGTGGTCGTCAACTCCGTAGCCGTACGGGGCAGCAGCAGCGGCGTCGGTCTCGTAGTCTACCGAAGAGAAAAGGGGGGAAGAAACAATAAATACATAGCAAGCAAGTGCATAACAGGACAACAAGCAGAGCTAGACGTGTTCTAACGCGGTATGAGGTGATACCGGTGAAGGGGGAAAACATCCGGGAAAGTATCCCCGGTGTTCCGTGTTTTCAAACAGATGAACCGGAGGTGAAATGTTGCAGGTTCGATAGGTTAGGGGGTGTGGCGGACGAACGGGTTGCGTTTTCGGGTTCGTCTCGTCGTTCTGAGCAACTTTCATGTCGAAAATATTTTAATCCGAGTTACGGATTAAAAGATATGATTTTCTAAAGTTTTAAATCATTTTTAGAATTTATTTAATTTATTTAATTCAACATTATCCAAAACAGTGTTTGCTGACGTCATCATGACGTCAGCATGACCTCAGCAGTCAACAGAGGTGTTGACTGGTCAAACTGACGTGTGGGTCCTGTGGGACCCACCTGTCATACACTGTTTAGATTAACTAGAGATTAGTTCATTTAATTACTATTTAATTAACCTAACTAGTTAACTAAATTAATTAAACCGGATTAATTAACTTAATTAATCCATTAGATAATTAATTAATTAATAATTAATTTTATTAAATCATTTTTATTTTTATTTATTATTTTTATTTTTTAATTCTCCTTCTCTTTTTTTTAACGTTCTGGGCGTGGGCCCCCACTGTCATTGGCCCACAGGGGGGGCCTTGCGGGTTTCGGGCGCAGGCGACGGTTGTCGCCCGAACGGGCGCATGCCCGAACGGGCGCTGGGCGTGGATGCGGGCGAAGCCCCCAGGGGTGTGGCGCGGGCGCACGGCGACCGTGGCCGGAGCAGCGGCACGGCGGGGCCGTGGTAGGAGGCCGGGCCGGCGACGAAGGGGGTACGGTGGAGGGGGCCGGCGACGACGCGCAGGGCGGAGAGGGGCGAACAGGGGCGCCACGGGGCCGGGCGCGGTGACCAACGGCGTCGGGAGGCGTGGTCGGGCGCGGGGAGAGGACGAGAGGGAGCGCGGGGGGGGGGGGCTCCATGGACGCGGCCGGCGCGTGCGTACGCGGCTAGGGCAAGCGGTGAACGTGGCCAGGGCGGCCCTGGGTCGCGGTGAGCGCGGCCGACGTAGGGGAGGCGGGCGCATGCTCGCGCACGATGGCGCGTCGCGCGGGGCGAGTGCGATGGTCGGACGCGCGAGGGGCGCACCGCGCGCCGTCGGGCATGGCGACCGCTGTGCGGGGCCGCGGCTGGGTGCGGACGGCGCTGGCGATAGAGGGAAAGGGGGAGAGGAGGGAGCTCACGTCGGGGAGGTAGGGAAACTGGCAGCGGGCTCGGGGACGGTCGGGGGGACGACAGGGACGACGTGCGTCGGGGGGCAGTCCGGCGGGGGAGGGCGAAGCAGTCCGGTGGCGGGGAGCTCCGGGCGCCGGCGTCGGCGTCGATGACCTCCTCCTCGATCCCGATCCAATCGGGGAGAGGAGGGAGGAGATATTTTGGGGGCGGGGGGGGGGAGTGTCGGTGGAGTGGGTGGGGGTGGTGTAGTGGATAAGGTGGGGGGGAGTGGCCGGCTGGGCCCTTGCCCAGTTGGGCCGGTGGCCGAATGGGCCGGCCTGTTGGGTCGGCTGGCCCGGGGGTTCTTTTCCTTTTCTTCTTTTAGTTTTAGTTTTCTGTTTTCTTTTATTATTTCTTTCTTTTCTGTTTAAATCATTTTAAACCATTTAGCCATTTTATAAAAATTTGTTTCTTGCATCATAATTACCCTGGTAATATTCGGCCACCATCGAACATTTTTGTTTCAATTTTTGAAAACTTTTATTGTTATTATTATTTTGAATTTGAATTTTGAACGGTTTCGAATTATTGCGAGGTTAGCAACAGTAACCGAGGTGTCATGGCACGATTAGCGCGGGATTACTGTAGGATGATTATCCGGGCGTTACATTAGAGACAAGACCCCGGACATCGTGATAGTCGACCCCTTCTACATGCGTGCCAAGCACTTGAGCAGCGCTGGGGACCGCCAACGTGCGAGTTCACACCTTGAAGGTGTCATTCTGGCAAACCCAGATAAGGATAACTTCCTTGTGGCTTACTTTCCCGAGTAAGTCATCCCTTAACTGCCCCGTAACATATGATTTCTTAGATTTCGATCGTTCTTTTTTTTTCTAACATTCTATGTTCTGTGCAGTGACACACATTGCACACTCATCCTCTTAAGCCCGAAATATCCCATGGCCGCGTATTTTGACCCGAACCGTAACTCCAAGATAGACTACACAAATGTCAAGAAACTTCTTGATGATGTTCTCCCCGGCTATGCCCAATCTGGAGGCACCTTCACCAGGGCGTTTCGTAAGTACGGCAAGCACATGTTCTCACACAATACGAAGTTCTGCTACGTCAAGCAGCCGCCTGGCGGTCAGAAGGATGCCTACTACGCCCTCCATCACATGCGGGCGATCGTAAGGGACCATCATCAACTTCTGCTACCAGATAATCTCAAAGGTTGGGCCGCGAACTTGTCGGCAATCCAGGACGCAGACCTTAGACAAGAATTCTTTCGCATCTAGTTGGAGTTTGCGGACATCATCCATCAAGATGTCCTTCATACCTCTGGGCAGTTCTTCCTCAGATATCAACCGTCCAACAATGAGATAGATGGAATGCTACAAATGCAGGGTGACAACGACCGCGATTTCATGACCATCACGACAGACGGCGGCTTCATCCACACTCCTGTCCGATGAGTCAAGTCGAAAGTAGTGATGTGTAGTTCTGAAACATTGATTGGCTCATGTTGTAATTAAACTTTAATGAATACGTATGTCTCTTTGGTTTGGACAGTCGTTCAACTTAGATGTAATCGATGCTATTTATTAGTAGGACCATGAATCATGCTATTAATGTCTTGCTTTTCTCTTCCGATCCTTTTGTTGCATACTTACATATTGCTTATGTATTGTCTGTTGTTTGGCTTGTGCATAGAGATGCCATCATCTGTCGTGTACAAGGGTAAGGTTCCCGGAGTCTACGACGACTGGGAGGAGCGTCGAAGACAGGTTCACCGTTTCAGCGGTAACAGTTACAAAGGGTACACCACTAGGGCGGAGGCCAAATCTAGATACGCCCGCTATCTAGCGGGAGAGAGGAGGGAGCGTTGGAGGAACCGGATGAAGACCAGTTTGATCGCGATGATGCTCATCGTGATGACCACAACTCTCTTCTATGTGATGGTAGTTTAGATGATCGATATCGACTTGTAATGTGAAGACAAACTCGATACTCATGGTCTTGAGACTTGTAATGTTTTATCTTTGTTCGGTCTTTTGAATTCGGAGACTAATATGATGAATTGTATTCGGAGACTAATCTTCTATTGTATTCGATGAATCTGATGTTGCTGTGTGCTGCTATCTATATTCTGTCCAATAATATATTTTGTAACCTGTGCAAAAATCAGAAAAGTAAAAAAATTCAAATATTCATACTAATGGCGCATCACCACCAGGTGCGCCATTAGTATGCCAAAGGATACTAATGGTGCATCAACATAGCATGCGCCATTAGTATGACAAAGCACATGCTTAGGTATGGCCCCCCGGGAGGCACACTAATGGCGCATTGTGTAACATACTAATGGCGCACTGCCTGGTGCACCATTAGTATACCAGATACTAATGGCGCATCAGTAGTGCGCCATTAGTAAAATATACTAGTGGCGTGCTACTAATGGCGCACTGGTAATGCGCCATTAGTAGGCAAAACCAGTGCGCCATTAGTAGGCCTTTTCCTAGTAGTGTGAGAAGCTCTGGTTTGTGAGAAGCTTATACCCCAACCTGCCCCAAATGGGACAATATTTTTTCCACTGCATGTTGCTGCCGTTCCATGATAGCATGTCAAGTTTCATGAATTTCAAACGAGTTTACGATTTACTAGAATTTTAAAACCATGTATCTCAATGTTAGCGGCCGAGCGACGGTAGCAAAGGTGTTTGACATTCATTTCCATTTCTTGCATGGGACCTAAGGTTGCAACCAAGGAGACACATTTGATTTTTCAACCCATTTATATGCACTGGAGCATGTGCATGTAGTTCAAATTTGAATTATGCACATGAATGCATAGAAAACTCAGTTAACGTATAAAAATGTCCACGCGAACCCCGAAATATCCCAAAAAGTTGCAAACACTCATGTTGTTCTATGTTGACACAAGAAAATTTTTGAAAGTAAGAAGATGCAACAAATATCATTTCGTCCCCCAAGGTGGCACGTTCCCTACCGAAACCAGCATGCTTGTTGTGAGAGAAGCTCTTGTTTGCGAGAAGCTTATACCTTAACCTGGCCCAAATGGGATAATATTTTTTTACCCTAGCATCTTGATGCCGTTCCATGATAGCATGCCAAGGTTCTTGAATTTCAGACGAGTTTTGTATTTACTAGAATTACAAAAGCAAGCACCTTAACGTTTGCCGGAGAGCCACGGTGCCATGGTGTTTGAAATTCATCCCCATTTCTTGAATGGGACGTAAGCATCCACCCATGGACACATATAGCATTTTACAACCCATTTTGGTGCACCGGAGCATGTGCATGTGGTTTAATATTGAATTGTGCACCTGAAATGCCTAGAGAACCAAATTATCGTATAAAAAATGTCCAAACGAACCCTGAATAATTCCAAATTTTTGACAACACACCTATAGTTGCATGTTCACTACAGATATAAGTTCTAGCAATTCAAACACCATCCTTTGCAGCTCTGACCCCATTATGTAATTCAAATCAAGATGAAAAATCAAGTAGATCCCACACAGTTTATTATCACCAACCGTGTGAGATGCAGTACAAAATATCCTGGAGAACCGTCGGTGTATAGTACGCCTACGGCTTACGTGAGAAGGTTCGTAGGCTATAGTCCATAGCCGGCGTATCAAGCACACTAGCTCGCACCCCATATATCATTTCACTGTTTAATCTTCGCCGGTGAAAGATGGGGACATGGACCCGTGTCCCGAGGGCAACTTTGGCAGCCCACTCCGGCGAGAGCGTGGCCGCAACTGCCAGACACGTGCTAACAGGCTTCATGAGGGCAACCGGAATCTGCGGCCGGGTGGACAAGGCAGCCCAAACAGCCGCTGTTGCTTCTCAGGCGGCAGCACCAACATCTGCCTCGGGGATAGCAATTAGCAAGAGCGGCACAGCAGCTGTCTGTTATGCAGCGGCGGCCTTAGCCCTGATGGAGACTGCCTAGGACCATGTCCAGGCCTCCCACGCCCAGCTCGTGGCAGTCACTGTACAAATCGAAAGAAGCTTATTCGACAACGATCGGCAACCCACGGTCGAAAAGTTGGCAATCATCGAGAGCATTCGAGGAGCCGTCCGTTCCTGCGTGGCATACCTTGCCACGATGGAGCCCGCCAAAGCCCAGATGGTGGCCGCCCACACCCAGCTCGTGGCGGCATTTTCCAAAGAGATGGCGGACGCGGATGGCGAGATGCTTGGCGAGTATGGTGTGATGGATGCCATGGAGCCCCTTCCCCAGCCTGGACATGGAGGAGGCGGCGGAGATCGACGAGCACCAGCCATAGTAGTACTCTTTGTTTTGTTTAATTA
Source organism: Triticum timopheevii (assembly GCA_963921465.1). Classification (NCBI taxonomy): domain Eukaryota; kingdom Viridiplantae; phylum Streptophyta; class Magnoliopsida; order Poales; family Poaceae; genus Triticum; species Triticum timopheevii. The sequence goes on from CAWUFU020000019.1 coordinate 388,459, forward strand.
AGAGCGTTGGTCTTTAATTTGTTAGAGTAATGTTTAGGCGAGCTAGCTCTGTTTAATTGCTGAACTTGTTTGATTAAGAAGTGTGGTTGTGCTGTAGTCTCCTTTGTGTACCCAAATTATGCAATGACGTGGATGAGCACTGTAACCAGGGAAATTGGAACCAAAATTTTTGACGTTCAAACTCATTGCAGACAGGTTAAGCTATCTGAATCGTTTGTGATGTTCACATATCATACATAGTTCTAAATAAGGGATCGTGTCTGATGACACTTTGCGCGCCAGTTTTTTCACTGAAGCGACTCCAAATTTTCGGCTTCCATGGAAATATCTACCTCCCCGCCCCTCCACCTTACCAAAAGCCGCATTTCTCCTGTTTTCGCCTTCCTTTCCAAGTTGAAACTTCACTCCTTGCTTGCAATGCCGCCCCTCTCATCGGCGACCCTCCTTCACGCTGCTCGGCCTCGCCTATCCAGGCAGGTAATCCACACCCGACCCCCATCCTCGTCCTCCTTCCACATCCCACATGCCCCGACCTCTGGTGCGAGCACGACACCTTCCACCCAAATCACCGACTCCTCCAGCAAATAAGCACCACCCTAAGCCATGGTGAACGCAGTATAGCCAGGATCAGGAGCATTTTGCAGCGGAGAAGCAAATCGCGGCCACACGCGGGGATGAGGTCGCGATGGCTGCCATTCGTGCCGATCCCCAGATCTTGGAGGAGCACCTTGCCATTTGCTAGCTAGGCCGATTAAGCATGCTTGGTTTACCCGTTACGTGTGCTGCTCCTACCTTTCATTAACAAATTCTAGTGAAGTGTGCTATCTACTTTTACCATGCAATCTGTTGCTCTAGTGTATATGGTCTATATGTCGTGCAATGTGGTGCTCACTTATTAACTGTTTGGTTAATTAGTTGTCGTGTTCAGTTAACTGTTTGGTTCGATTTTGCAAATTTGATGTTCAATTCTTCAGGGTGCGATTTTGTATTGTCTTCCATGTGAGAAATAAATTGAATCTTTCTTTACAAAATACATGAGAGACAAATCCAATTTCTATATTTCCACATTGTCAAGCATGCTTGGTTTGGTTAACTTTTGATCTTCTAGTATCTTATACATTGTGCAATGTGGTGCTTAGTTAATGTTTGGTTCATTTGTTGTGGTGTTTAATTAACTGTTTGCTTCCATTCCGCAATGCGATGTTCAATTGTTGTGGGTGCATTCTATTATTGTATACCATGAGAGAAATAAATTGAATTTGGCTATACTAAATACATGAGAAACAAATACAATTGCTATATTTCCAACTTGTTAAGCATGCTTGATTTGGTTAACTGTCTGATCTTCTATTAGGAGTATATTATATTATGCAATGTGGTGCTTAGTTAATGTTTGATTCATTTGTTGTGGTGTTTAGTTAACTTCTTGGTTCAATTCTGCAATGCAATGTCCAATTTTCATGGGTAGAATTTTGTATTGTTGTGCATGTGAGGAATAATCGAATTTGGCTGCACATAATACATGGGATACATATACAATTGCTATATTTCCTAGTTCTTAATGATGCTTGGTTTGGATAAATGGGTTTCCCATGTGGCTTGAATTAATCTGATGAATCTGCAATGTGCTTATTTTGCATCAACATATTTTATTAATAACATGCAGACCCTCACTTAACCTGATCACTAACTACCTTATTTGTGTTGCAGAGAAGCAATGGGAAGCACTGCGGTTTACAATCGAGGTTTGCACATGCATGGTCCTTTGTCTAATAGCACATTATTGTGCAATTGCAGGAACCATTCTAATACTTAGGTTTTAAACAATTTCGTCTTGCACATGTAGGTCTGCTGTCAGAGGTTTTGACCCACTGTTCGACCCTTTTTGCATATGGGGAAATGAGTTGTCCATGAATATCAGTGAAGTCAAGAAACTCAGAAAGATTGTTAGGATAAAGAAATTGGCGACAAAAAACAACAAGATCTTTGTCTGCACAATGAAGAAGACATTAGTTCACTACAGGATGGTACTAACTATTATACCTTGTCTTTTTTATTCCTTTGCCCTATTTCCAATATAGAGAAGATATTTATGCACATCCTTGTTTTCAGGCCTTTCCAAAACAGTTCACTGATGATTACCTCTCAAACCACCTGTATGGTCAGGAGGCGAGGAAGGTATTCATGCAACACCCACGGTTCAATATTGAAGTGTTCCTGAAGAGGACGAAGGATGGACGGTCAATCATCCACATGCACCAGCCTAAAGTTGCAAAGACCTTCAACATCAATGAAGGCTCAATATTCGCCTTCCACTTCAACAGTTTTCCCGATAAGATGCATCTGTCTATGTACCGTCTATGATGCTAATTTCGAAAGGTTCTAGATGTTGCATGTCAAATTTGGTGCTGGTGCAGTTGTGTAATGGGGTAGCTGAGTGCTGAAGCTATATCATGTCGTACTCTGATGTATTTCAATTATGAAATCCTACTTCCATAATATGGGAATGAAACATATTATGTGTTTAATATGAATGTCAGTTAGATTAATAAATGGATTATTAATAAAAGGTCAATTAGCCTGCTAATGGCGAATTAGCCTGCTAATTGGTTTTTGCTATTGCAAACGGTTATTGAGAAAATACCGTGGGCGATGACCTAAGGCAATGCACACACTTTCTAGGAATACCGTGTTGGATCGATGAACAATCACACACGACATTCTCTTCAAAACTGTTTGTGTTAGGCCACCTTGCGCAAACATTTACCGCATAAAAGTTGTGTGTGATGGATAGCCTTTGCCACACAGTTTCTTCTATGCACCATGTGTGATGCATTCAATAACGTAAACGATAAAATTATTAATATTGTATGCGATGGGAACGCTATCACAAAGGATTTAACGGGGAAAATTGTGTGTGATGTACCTAAGAACGGAAACGTTTTCCTTGTAGCGACTGTGTGGAATGTATATACGAACGGAAACATTTAGTGGGGACTGACTGTGTGGGGTGTACTTACGACCAGAAACGATTTCGCCTGTGTAATTGTATTTTTTAGCACTACTGTATGTATAACCGTATTTGCTCGCTCGTCGGTCGCACACGACCTCATTTTGCCGAGCGTGTGTGCCAGGAGGGCATATCCCTGACGGTTTTCGGGTCGTGTGGGAAGGACCCCCCCTATCGCCCACACTCACTTGGCGATGTTTCCAAATGTCTTCGCGGAAAGGGGTTAAAACCCGTTTGTATAGCACCAACACGTACTAGTGGGGGAGAGGAGAGGGAGAGGCTTACGAGGCGAGGGAGAGGGCGGCGGCGGCGAGGTCGAGGGTGGGCCCGCGCGGTGAAGGAGGTTGAGGGAGGGCTCGCGAGATGGCCGGCGTCGAGGTCGACGGCGGGCAGGGGCATCGACGGCACGTGGGGAGATAGGAGGGGGGAGAGGTTGGAGATGGGGGGGATGACTTGTGAAATTTTGAGCCCACGCGGCGGGGGGTGCGCAGGGAGGGGTTAACTCAAAATAATAGTAGTGTTGGTTTGGAATCTAGCGCTACTGATAACTTAGCTATAGCGCTGGATCCTAAAGCAGCACTACTGCTAACTATTCCAATTTTTATTTTTGAAATTCTAAAATACAGTTAGCAGTAGCGCTCGTTTAGGTTCCAGCGCTATAGCTAGCTATAGCGCTGGTTCCCAACCCAGCGCTACTGCTATGTTTCTTTTCTTTTTATTATTTTCCTTTTCTAGTCTTTAGTTTTCTTTTCTTTTATATTATTTTCCTTTTCTAGTTTTTAGTTTTCTTTTCTTTTTATTATTTTTCTTTTTCTTTTCTGTTTACTTTCCTTTTTATTTTCTATTGCTTTCTCCCTTTTGTTTTTTTGTTTTTCTCCCGACGACGGCGTCTTCCTCCCACACTGCACGAATATCACCGGAACAATGCATGTAATTGAAGGGGGATACAATTACATCATTTTACCGATAATAGTTACATAAGTGCATACACAAACTAGATACATATATATAAATGATTGTTTCTCAGCTGCGTCGACGAAATTTCACATTGAGCTTCTTCCCTTTCTTGTTCGTTGCCGAATAATTGAGCCCCTCATCGGGTTGCCATATTGGTTGTAGTCTTCCTCGTTGGCGACTCCATCCGTTCCGATGATGCTCCTCTTGGATCTCCTCATGATAACACGGATGGGATTGGCTGGGTCGGTTATGAAGAAGCATTGTGTCACGTGCTTAGCGTGTACCCATGGCTCATTTTTGGCGATGACGTTAACGTTCACGGGAGTGCTCTTCGCGTCGAGTATAGACATGGTAGTGAAATACTTGTTTTCTCTTACGGCGTCCTTGTCCCATCTAACACGGAACATCGTCGCATCATGCATTCCAGCATAGTCAAGCTCCCACATCTCTTCGACCCTTCCGTAGAATCTTTCAGTTGTGCCGTTGGCGTCGGTCACGCATTCAATTGTCACCCCGGAGTTCTGGTAATCATTGTCCATGTCTTTCGCCTCCGTGTAGAACATGTACCCATTGATATCGTGTTACTGATACGTCGCGAGCTTGGGCGCGGGGCCATGTGCTAAGGCATGTATGAGCAATCCATCCGAACTGCACTCTTCCGGGTGATTTTCAAGAACTTGCTCTTTGAACCACCACAAGAAAGTGGTGTTGTGCTCTATAGTAACTTTGTTGTCCGTCTTGAGCATCCCCTTATCACGGTAATTCTTTGCGATGCTTTCTTTGTGCCATGCCACATAATCATCTACCACATCTAGGTGTTGTAGCAGTACTAAGTTAGCCCTGTCAAATTTGTTCCGTCGATCCGAGTAGTCCACGTGCAATTCCTTCCGGCCATTGTTGTGACCATCTCCTTCGAGCTTCCCATCGTCCTTCTTGACGGCCAAACCAACAACAGGCTCTCCAACGCCTATATATTTCTAGCAAAAGGAGATGCACTCATGTGTCAGATACCCCTGGATGATGCTCCCATCGGGACGGGACATGTTACGAACGAATCCTTTGATGACCCCATTCATCCTCTCGAACGGCATCATGCTATGAAGGAATGTCGGCCCGAGGTCGATGATGTCGTCCATGATGTGGACACACAGATGCACCATGAAGTCAAAGAATGCGGGCGGGAAGTACATCGAGCTCACATAGTATGACAACGATCTCTTCCTGTAGCCTTTGGAGCTGCTTCACACTTATGGACTTTCGAGAGATAATGTCGAAGAAGTTGCAGAGACCACTAAGCGTGTCACGGACGTGCTTCTCCATTATCCCTCTAATGGCAACCGGGAGTATCTGTATCATCATCATGTGACACTCATGAGACTTCATCACGCTGAACCTTTTCTTCTTGGGGTCTAGAAATCTGCTTATATTCCCACAGTAACCAGAACTGACTTTGATTCCCATAAGGCACTTGATGAATTGATCGATCTCCTTTGCACTTAAGGTGAAGCAAGAATTGGGGCAATAATTCTCCTCCTTCTTGTTGACTTTTCTGCGCCTTTCCCCTCCTCCATCTCCGTCTCCGTCTCCTTCGTTAACTTTTTACAGTGGAGATCTTTCATGATCTTCAAATCTTCTAGGTTTTTCCTTGCCTTCGGCCCATCCTTAGTCTTCTCCGGCATGTTCATTAGTGTGCCAAGCAAGCTTTCGAGGACGCTCTTCATGATATGAATTTGATCAAGGCAATGAGGCGTGTCGTGATTGGGCCAGTACTCCAACTCCCAAAAAAACAGACCTTGTTTTCCATACCTTCTGCAGCAACTCCGGCGCCTTTTTCATCTTTCCCGGCACAGGGCAATGTTCCCAGTTTCTCAATAGCTCACTGATTTCGGTGCCGCTCCTCTTACTGGAGGTCCTCGATGCTCAGCCAACCCATTGAATAGATCTCCACGCTTTCTCCACAGGCCATCCTTCTCGAGCCATCTACAATGCCTCATGTACACGATTTTCCCGGACCCACCATCTTTCGTTGACATAAGCTGCTGAGACGTTGTATCATCCATGCACCTCGTGCATCCGTAGTATCCATGGCACACCTGGCCTGAGGTGTACCCGTAACTGAGATAGTCGTGCACCGTCATCATCGGCATGGCTCTCATATGGAAATACTCTCCTTTGCTGGCGTCCCGTGTCCATGTCGGTGTTTTCCATAACATGTCTAGCTCCTCTTGCAGAAGACCCATATATAGGTTAATATTATTTCCTGGTTGTTTTGGACCTTGAATCAGCATGCTCATGTGTATGTACTTTGTCTTCATGCACTTCCATGGGGGGAGGTTGTACATCCATACAAAGATGGGCCATGTGCTGTGGTTGGTGTTCTGGTTTCCAAACAGATTCATGCCATCGGTACTCGCACCAAGAACGATGTTCCTTGGATCTTCTGCAGCAAATCCATATATGGCGTTGAATGCTCTCCACTAGCTACCATCTACGAGGTGTCTCAACTTCGGATCAACTTCATCGTCGGGCTTCTTTCTCTCCGCGTGCCAGCACATGAGCTTTGCTTCCTTAGGATGTATGAAATACCTCTACAGGCAGGCAATGATTGGAAAGTACCATACAACTTTCTGAGGAGCTTTCTTTCCTGCCTTCTTGTATCGAGAAGCATTGCACACCGGACAGCTGGTTTTTTCTGCGTGCTCCCCCCGATAAATGATGCAATTGTTGATGCATGTGTGGTACCTAATGTTCGGCAAATCAAAAGGGCAAACAATTTTATCGGCCTCCTCGACACTAGTAGGACACAAGTTCCCCGTGGGAAGAACTTTATTATGTAGATACTTCAAATGCTCACTGAGGTTTTTTTCTATCCATTTGTTTTCGGCCTTCGTCTTTAGAAGTTCGAGCGTGAAACTCAAGCGGGTCACCTCGGGATTGCAATCGTCATACAATGGAGTCTTCGAGTCTACTTCAAGTTGCGCCAGCTTGGCCTCCTCTCTAGAAGCAACTCTCTCGCTAGTCGTACTCGTGCGAAGGAGGTCCGAACATGAGGGTCCTACACGACTGCACTTAGTAGTGTTAAAGACTGCGACATGACCGTCGCCTCTTCTCCGCCATGTCTGGACTCTTCTTCGGCGCCGTGTCTAAAATCTACTCCACCGCCATCATTTCCAGACTCTTCCCCGCCGCCATGTCCGCTGGCATCGTCTTCGTGTCGATCGGTCATCTCTTCGTCTAGCCCCATGTCGTTATTCCCTGCCATGTGGACGCCCTCATCATCATGATCATCTTATTCACTTATCCACCGAGTATAGCCATCCATGAAACCATTCATCAGCAGGTGCACCTTCAAAGTGCCACGATCAAAAGGTTCCAAAAGGACTCCTTCTTTTCATGTTGCACATGGACATCTAATCGCAGTCCGATTATTTGCATACATGTCCATCATCGTGGATTACATGTATTGTTCCATGATCCATCCACTCACCTGCATGACCGAATGCATGGTATAACAAGCAAAAGGGTTATAAACAAAATGCATGCATGCTTCAAAATCATATAAAATTTTGGCATGACTTTGCCTAAAAATAGGACATATCGAGTTTGCTTGAAATTCACCGAAACAGAAATAAATTGACATTTCGGCAAAACATAAGCAACTCGGGGGCATGTCACTCGCACAAATCTCTCCATATCCCAAACACACATATTCTCATTCACATACATATTCCCATTCTTGAAATGAGCAACATACATACATACATACATACATACATACATACATACATACATACATACATACATATATATATATATATATATATATATATATATATATATATACACTATTCTGATCACGGGATCAGAATAATATTCTGATCAAAACATGAACTTCCCGAGTAATGCGCCTGACCTTCCCCGAGTACTAGGTTGAACTTTAGCTAAAAAGTGTCCAAATGGGACTTGTGATATACGGTTGGAAAGCTATGGGCACGACTATCATGACCCAAGTTGAATTTTTGTCAAAATGTAAGTGGTTTAAGAGCAGTTTTGAAAACAGTTTTTCCTTCATACAGAAAACCTGAATCATATTTTCGATCGCATTTCTAGACCATTTATCGGAATGAGGCAAATAATATGGCTTTGGAAAGCTACTGCAAAACCGCTCCTTCCACATGTTGATTGTTTCTGTAATTCCTTATGGTTAAAGAGTGATTTGGAAAACCGTAAAATTTCGCAAACCGAACAGCCGAGTTCGTATTTTTGATGGCATTTCTAAACGTCTAATCCAATTGAGGCAAACTATATGGCGTTGGAAAGCTTATGAAAATGGGCTAATTTTTCATGTTGAAAGTTTTTTCTAATTTTGAACGGTTTAAAAGAAATTTAAAACATGTACAAGTTCTAGCAAATTTGTATTTTCTAGCTAATGTTTGAACCGTATGTCCGAATGCAGCAAATGATATGGCGTTGGAAAGCCTGATGAAATGCGAAACTTTTTTGTATCTATTATTTCTCCTAATTCCTTACGGTTTTAAGTCAATTTTGAAAATGGGTAAAAATATTTTTGGGCCGTAGTTTCTACAAACTTTATCAGATTGGGGCAAATTATATATCATTGAAAAGCTACAGAAAATGCGAAACTTTTTCATGTTGATGGTTTTCTTTGATTCCTAGCCGTTTTCAAGTTATTTTGAAAATGGCGAGATCTTTCGTTCTGCCTTTATCGCGAAACAGATTCTTCAAAAATGCACCACATGAAGAACTTGAACTTCTCGGCATGTCTACCTGAACTTCACTCTGTTTTTCATGAGCTTTTTTTGCTCGTAGCTCTCCATCCACTGCTCGTAACTCTCCATCCACTCGCCAGAATTGAGCAACTGATCTCTAGATGAAAAGCTGCTGTAAACACACAACTTTCCCGTGTTGATCATTTTTTTATACTCGGGGCGGTTTTAAAAGTTTTTCATCTGAAATTCATTCAGTGTAGTACTTGAACTTCCTGCTGTTTTCACGTTGAAGTTTTGTGACATATTTTCGTTTGTAATTTTCTCATCCATTCGTCAGTGTTAGACAAATGATATAATCCTTTTGTACAATCTCTCTCTTTTAACTTTATCAAACCGAGGACTTGAACTTATAACAACAAAAAAATTGGACCTTGCCTTTTTATTCATTTTTCTCATATTAAACACACACCATGTAGTACATGACATTTTTTGATTTCTATAATTTGAATTTTTTAAAAAAAATTAAATCAAATTGCTCCCAAATAATAATTGAACTTCTTTGTGGATTGAGAGAATTATTTTAAAATGGAAAAAAATTCTTTTTTGAGTTTTTGAACATGGAAATACAAGGTGAACCTCTCTCGCAAGAATTTTTGAACTTCCCTGGATAGAGCACTTGAACTTCTTTCAATAAAAAATTTAGCCTTTGCTTTTTCATTCTTTTTTTAATACAAAATGCACACCGTGTAGTATGTGAACTTCTGGCAGTTATCAACCTGAACTTCTGAGATCATGCGTTCTGCCTTCATCGTGAAAACAGAGTCTTCGAAAATGCACTGCGTGAAGAGGTTGAACTTCCGGGACATGTCTGTTTAAACTTCAATCTGTTTTTGACGTGTTGTTTTTTGCCCGTAACTCTCAAAACACTCACTGGAATTGAGAAAATGATATACCAATGGAAAACTGTTGAAAACACGCAACTTCCCCGTGTTGATCAGTTTTTCATGCTTGCGACGGTTCAAAAGATTTTTGTTTAAATACACAAAAACATGTTAAAATTGGTATACATGGAACTTTTAAACTGTTCATCAGAATGTAGCATATAATATACCGCTGCAAAGCTTATGAATCAGAGCAACTTTTTCATGTAGACATTAGATTCAAATTTGTTGTCGTTTGAGAGCAGTTTTAAAAATGGTAAAAACGACGTCATTTTTACCTTTTTAACATGTAATTGAAGGACAGACGTCTCGCATTAGAAGTTTTGAACCATGCAGGGAGGAGCACGTGAACTTCTTGCAACAACTCTTTTATGCTTTTAGTTTTCTATTCGTTTTATTCTCACCTAAAATGCATTACGTGTAGTAGTTGAACTTCTCGCAGTTTTCATCTTGAACTTTGGTCGCGTATTTGATGGGGAACGTTGCAGAAAACAAAAAATTTCCTACGGTTTCACCAAGATCCATCTATGAGTTCATCTAGCAACGAGTCATTAGATGCATCTACGTACCTTGTAGATCGCGAGCGGAAGCGTTCAAAGAACGGTGATGATGTAGTCGTACTCGACGTGATCCAAATCACCGATGACCAAGCGCCGAACGGACGGCACCTCCGCGTTCAACACACGTACGGGACGGGAGACGTCTCCTCCTTCTTGATCCAGCAAGGGGGGAGGAGAGGTTGATGAAGATCTAGCAGCACGACGGCGTGGTGGTGGATGCAGGGCGTCACAGCAGCAGGGCTCCGCCAAGACTACGAGGGAGAGACGTAACGGGGAGAGAGGGAGGCGCCAGGGGCTGGTCTCTCAAGTCCCTCCTCTCCCCCACTATATATAGGGGTGCTAGGGGGGGCGCCGTCCCTAGTAGATGGCATCTACTAGGGGGGCGGCGGCCAAGGGGAGGTTTCCCTCCCCCCCAAGGCACCTAGGGGTGCCTTCCACCACTTGGACTCCTCCTTTGTGGAAACCCTAGGCGCATGGGCCTATAGGGGCTGGTGCCCTTGGCCCATCCAGGCCAAGGCGCACCCCCTACAGCCCATGTGGCCCCCCGGGACAGGTGGCCCCACCCGGTGGGCCCACGGGACCCCTCCGGTGGTCCCGGTACAATACCGATAACCCCAAAACTTGTCCCGATGCCCGAAATTGCACTTCCTATATATAATTCTTTACCTCCGGACCATTCCGGAACTCCTCGTGACGTCCGGGATCTCATCTGGGACTCCGAACAACATTCGGGTTACTGCATATACATATCTTCACAACCCTAGCGTCACCGAACCTTAAGTGTGTAGACCCTACGGGTTCGGGAGACAAGCAGACATGACCGAGACGACTCTCAGGTCAATAACCAACAGCGGGATCTGGATACCCATGTTGGCTCCCACATGCTCCATGATGATCTCATCGGACGAACCACGATGTCGAGGATTCAATCAACCCCGTACGCAATTCCCTTTGTCAATCGATATGTTACTTGCCCGAGATTCGATCGTCGGTATCCCAATACCTCGTTCAATCTCGTTACCGGCAAGTCACTTTACTCGTACCGTAATGCATGATCCCGTGACCAGACACTTGGTCACTCTGAGCTCATTATGATGATGCATTACCGAGTGGGCCCAATGATACCTCTCTGTCATACGGAGTGACAAATCCCAATCTTGATCCATGTCAACCCAACAGACACTTTCGGAGATACCCTAGTCTACCTTTATAGTCACCCAGTTACGTTGTGACGTTTGGTATACCCAAAGCACTCCTACGGTATCCGGGAGTTACACGATCTCATGGTCTAAGGAAAAGATACTTTGACATTGGAAAACTCTAGCAAACGAACTATACGATCTTGTGCTATGTTTAGGATTGGGTCTTGTCCATCACATCATTCTCCTAATGATGTGATCTCGTTATCAATGACATCCAATGTCCATAGTCAGGAAACCATGACTATCTATTGATCAACGAGCTAGTCAACTAGAAGCTTACTAGGGACATGTTGGTGTCTGTTATTCACACATGTATTACGATTTCCGGATAACACAATTATAGCATGAATAAAGACAATTATCATGTACAAGGAAATATAATAATAGTGCTTTTATTATTGCCTCTAGGGCATATTTCCAACAGTCTCCCACTTGCACTAGAGTCAATAATCTAGTTACATTGTGATGAATCGAACACCCATGGAATTCTGGTGTTGATCATGTTTTGCTCTAGGGAGAGGTTTAGTCAACGGATCTGCTACATTCAGGTCCGTATGTATTTTACAAATCTCTATGTCTCCATCTTGAACATTTTCACGAATGGAGTTGAAGCGACGCTTGATGTGCCTTGTCTTCTTGTGAAACCTGGGCTCCTTGGCAAGTGCAATAGCTCCAGTGTTGTCACAGAAGAGCTTGATCGGCCCCGACGCAGTGGGTATGACTCCTAGGTCGGTGATGAACTCCTTCACCCATATTGCTTCATGTGCTGCCTCCGAGGCCGCCATGTACTCCGCTTCACATGTAGATCCTGCCACGACGCTTTGCTTGCAACTGCACCAGCTTACTGCCCCACCATTCAAAATATACACGTATCCGGTTTGTGACTTAGAGTCATCCAGATCTGTGTCGAAGCTAGCGTCGACGTAACCCTTTACGACGAGCTCTTCGTCACCTCCATAAACGAGAAACATTTCCTTAGTCCTTTTCAGGTACTTCAGGATATTCTTGACCGCTGTCTAGTGCTCCTTGCCGGGATACTTTGGTACCTTCCTACCAAACTGACGGCAAGGTTAACATCAGGTCTGGTACACAGCATGGCATACATAATAGAACCTATGGCTGATGCATAGGGGATGACGCTCATCTCTTCTATATCTTCTGCCGTGGTCGGACATTGAGCTGAGCTCAATTTCATACCTTGTAACACAGGCAAGAACCCCTTCTTGGATTGATCCATATTGAACTTCTTCAATATCTTATCAAGGTATGTGCTTTGTGAAAGACCTATGAGGCGTCTCGATCTATCTCTATAGATTTTGATGCCTAATATATAAGCAGCTTCTCCAAGGTCCTTCATTGAAAAACTCTTATTCAAATAGGCCTTGATGCTGTCCAAGAGTTCTATATCATTTCCCATCAAAAGTATGTCATCTACATATAGTATGAGAAATGCTACAGAGCTCCCACTCACTTTCTTGTAAACACAGGCTTCTCCATAAGTCTGCGTAAACCCAAATGCTTTGATCATCTCATCAAAGCGAATGTTCCAACTCCGAGATGCTTGCACCAGCCCATAAATCGAGCGTTGGAGCTTGCACAATTTGTCAGCATTCTTAGGATCGACAAAACCTTCCGGCTGCATCATATACAATTCTTCCTTAAGGAAACCATTAAGGAATGCCTTTTTGACGTCCATTTGCCATATTTCATAATCGTAGAATGCGACAATTGCTAACATGATTCGGACGGACTTCAGCTTCGCTACCGGTGAGAAAGTCTCATCATAGTCAACCCCTTGAACTTGTCGATAACCCTTAGCGACAAGCCGAGCTTTATAGATGGTCACATTACCATCTGCGTCTGTCTTCCTCTTAAAGATCCATTTATTTTCTATGGCTCGCCGCTCAACGGGCAAGTCAGTCAAAGTCCATACTTCGTTTTCATACATGGATACTATCTCGGATTTCATGGCTTCTAGCCATTTGTCGGAATCAGGGCCCGCCATCGCTTCTTCATAGTTCGAAGGTTCACCATTGTCTAACAGCATGATTTCCAAGACAGGGTTGCCGTACCACTCTGGTGCGGAACGTGTCCTTGTGGACCTTCGAATTTTAGTAGGGGCTTGATCAGAAGTATCTTGATCATTGTCATTAACTTCCTCTCTAGTCGGTTGAGGCACCTCAGGAACATTTTCTTGAGTTGCGCCATTTTCCGGTTCAAGAGGTAATACTTCATCAAGCTCTACTTTCCTCCCACTTACTTCTTTCGAGAGAAACTCTTTCTCCAGAAAGGACCCATTCTTGGCAACAAAGATCTTGCCTTCGGATCTGAGGTAGAAGGTGTACCCAATAGTTTCCTTTGGGTACCCTATGAAGACGCATTTTTCCGATTTGGGTTCGAGCTTTTCAGGTTGAAGTTTCTTGACATAAGCATCGCATCCCCAAACTTTTAGAAACGATAGCTTAGGTTTCTTCCCAAACCACAATTCATACGGTGTCGTCTCAACGGATTTCGACGGAGCCCTATTTAAAGTGAATGCGGCAGTCTCTAAAGCATAGCCTCAAAAAGATAGTGGTAAATCGGTAAGAGACATCATAGATCGCACCATATCTAATAGAGTGCGATTACGACGTTCGGACACACCATTACGCTGAGGTGTTCCAGGCGGCGTGAGTTGTGAAACTATTCCACATTTTCTTAAGTGTGTGCCAAACTCGTGACTCAAGTATTCTCCTCCACGATCTGATCGTAAAAACTTGATTTTCCTGTCACGTTGATTTTCAACCTCACTCTAAAATTCCTTGAACTTTTCAAAGGTTTCAGACTTGTGTTTCATTAAGTAGATATACCCATACCTACTTAAATCATCAGTGAGGGTGAGAACATAACGATAGCCACCGCGAGCCTCAACACTCATTGGACCGCACACATCAGTATGTATGATTTCCAATAAGTTGGTTGCTCGCTCCATTGTTCCTGAGAACGGAGTCTTGGTCATTTTTCCCATAAGGCATGGTTCGCACGTGTCAAATGATTCATAATCAAGAGACTCTAAAAGTCCATCTGCATGGAGCTTCTTCATGCGTTTGACACCTATGTGACCAAGGCGGCAGTGCCACAAGTATGTGGGACTATCATTATCAACCTTACTTCTTTTGGTACTCACATTGCGAACATGTGTAGCATCACGTTCGAGATTCATAAAGAATAAACCATTCACCATAGGAGCATGACCATAAAACATATCTCTCATATAAATAGAACAACCATTATTCTCGGATTTAAATGAGTAGCCATCTCGAATTAAAAGAGATCCCGATACAATGTTCATGCTCAAAGCTGGCACTAAATAACAATTATTAAGGTTTAAAACTAATCCCAAAGGGAGATGCAGAGGCAGCGTGCCGGCGGCGATCACATTGACCTTGGAACCATTCCCGACGCGCATCGTCACCTCGTCCTTTGCCAGTTTCCGCTTATTCCGTAGCCCCTGCTTTGAGTTACAAATGTGAGCAACTGCACCGGTATCAAATACCCAGGAGCTACTACGGGCACTAGTAAGGTACACATCAATTACATGTATATCACATATACCTTTTGTTTTGCCGGCCTTCTTATCCGCTAAGTACTTAGGGCAGTTCTGCTTCCAGTGACCGCTTCCCTTGCAATAAAAGCACTCAGTCTCGGGCTTGGGTCCATTCTTTGGCTTCTTCCCGGCAGCTTGCTTGCTGGGCGCGGCAACCTCCTTGCCGTCTTTCTTGAAGTTCTTTTTACCCTTGCCTTTCTTGAACTTAGTGGTTTTATTGACCATCAACA
Organism: Triticum timopheevii; assembly: GCA_963921465.1. Lineage (NCBI taxonomy): Eukaryota > Viridiplantae > Streptophyta > Magnoliopsida > Poales > Poaceae > Triticum > Triticum timopheevii. The sequence continues at coordinate 403,675 of CAWUFU020000019.1, forward strand.
CTTGATGTTCCTTCTTGACTTCTACCTCTGCTGATTTTAGCATAGCAAATACTTCAGGAATGGTCTTTTCCATCCCCTGCATATTGAAGTTCATCACAAAGCTCTTGTAGCTTGGTGGAAGCGACTGGAGGATTCTGTCAATGACCGCATCATCCGGGAGATTAACTCCCAGCTGAGTCAAGCGGTTATGCAACCCAGACATAGTGAGTATGTGCTCACTGATAGAACTGTTTTCCTCCATCTTACAGCTGAAGAACTTGTCGGAGACTTGATATCTCTCGACCCGGGCATGAGCTTGGAAAACCATTTTCAGCTCTTCGAACATCTCATATGCTCCGTGTCTCTCAAAACGCTTTTGGAGCCCCGGCTCTAAACTGTAAAGCATGCCACACTGAACGAGGGAGTAGTCATCGGTACGTGCCTGCCAAGCGTTCATAACATCTTGTTCTGCAGGGAGAACGGGTGCGTCACCAAGCGGTGCTTGTAGGACATAATCTTTCTTGGCAGCTATGAGGATGATCCTCAGGTTCCGGACCCAGTCCGTATAGTTGCTGCCATCGTCTTTCAGCTTAGTTTTCTCTAGGAACGCGTTGAAGTTGACGACTACGTTGGCCATTTGATCTACAAGACATATTGTAAAATATTTGGACTAAGTTCATGATAATTAAGTTCAACTAATCAAATTATTAGTGAACTCCCACTTAGATTAGACATCCCTCCAGTCATCTAAGTATTACATGATCCGAGTTAACTAGACCGTGTCCGATCATCACGTGAGACGGACTAGTCAACATCGGTGAACATCTTCATGTTGATCGTATCTTCTATACGACTCATGATCGACCTTTCGGTCTTCTGTGTTCCGAGGCCATGTCTGTACATGCTAGGCTCGTCAAGTCAACCTAAGTGTTTGCATGTGTAAATCTATCTTACACCCGTTGTATGTGAACGTTTGAATAAAACACCCGATCATCACGTGGTGTTTTGAAACAGCGAACTGTCGCAACGGTGCACAGTTAGGGGGAACACTTCTTGAAATTAGTATGAGGGATCATCTTCTTTACTACCGCCGTTCTAAGTAAACAAGATGCAAAACATGATAAACATCACATGCAATCAAATAATAAACGTGACATGATATGGCCAATATCACATAGCTCCTTTGATCTCCATCTTGGGGCTCCATGATCATCTTGTCACCGGCTTGACACCATGATCTCCATCATCATGATCTCCATCATCGTGTCTCCATGAAGTTGCTCGCCAACTATTACTTCTACTACTATGGCTAACGCATTTAGCAATAAAGTAAAGTAATTTACATGGCGTTTCTCAATGACGCGCAGGTCATATAAAAGAATAAAGACAACTCCTATGGCTCCTGCCGGTTGTCATACTCATCGACATGCAAGTCGTGATTCCTATTACAATAGCATGAACATCTCATACATCACATATAGATCATTCATCATTCATCACAACTTTGGCCATATCATATCACAAACCACTTGCTGCAAAAACAAGTTAGACGTCCTCTAATTGTTGTTGCAAGTTTTACGTGGCTGAATTAGGGTTCTAGCAAGAACGTCTTCTTACCTACGTTAAAGCCACAACGTGATTTGTCAACTTCTATTTACCCTTCATAAGGACCCTATTCATCGAATCCGCTCCAACTAAAGTAGGAGAGACAGACACCCGCCAGCCACCTCATGCAACTAGTGCATGTTAGTCGGTGGAACCGGTCTCACGTAAGCGTACGTGTAAGGTTGGTCCGGGCCGCTTCATCCCACAATACCGATGAAGCAAGAAAGGACTAGTAACGGCAAGAAAGTTGACAAATCTACGCCCACAACAAATTGTGTTCTACTCGCGCAAGAAGAACTACGCATAGACCTAGCTCATGATGCCACTGATGGGGAACGTTGCAGAAAACAAAAAATTTCCTACGGTTTCACCAAGATCCATCTATGAGTTCATCTAGCAACGAGTCATTAGGTGCATCTACGTACCTTGTAGATCGCGAGCGGAAGCGTTCAAAGAACGGTGATGATGTAGTCGTACTCGACGTGATCCAAATCACCGATGACCAAGCGCCGAACGGACGGCACCTCCGCGTTCAACACACGTACGGGACGGGAGATGTCTCCTCCTTCTTGATCCAGCAAGGGGGGAGGAGAGGTTGATGAAGATCCAGCAGCACGACGGCGTGGTGGTGGATGCAGGGCGTCACAGCAGCAGGGCTCCGCCAAGACTACGAGGGAGAGACGTAACGGGGAGAGAGGGAGGCGCCAGGGGCTGGTCTCTCAAGTCCCTCCTCTTCCCCACTATATATAGGGGTGCTAGGGGGGCGCCGGCCCTAGTAGATGGCATCTATTAGGGGGGGCGGCGCCAAGGGGAGGTTTCCCTCCCCCCCAAGGCACCTAGGGGTGCCTTCCACCATTTGGACTCCTCCTTTGTGGAAACCCTAGGCGCATGGGCCTATAGGGGCTGGTGCCCTTGGCCCATACAGGCCAAGGCGCACCCCCTACAGCACATGTGGCCCCCCGGGACAGGTGGCCCCACCCGGTGGGCCCACGAGACCCCTCCGGTGGTCCCGGTACAATACAGATAACCCCGAAACTTGTCCCGATGCCCGGAACTGCACTTCCTATATATAATTCTTTACCTCCGGACCATTCCGGAACTCCTCGTGACGTCCGAGATCTCATCCGGGACTCCGAACAACATTCGGGTTACTGCATATACATATCTTCACAACCCTAGCGTCACTGAACCTTAAGTGTGTAGACCCTACGGGTTCGGGAGACAAGCAGACATGACCGAGACGACTCTCAGGTCAATAACCAACAGCGGGATCTGGATACCCATGTTGGCTCCCACATGCTCCACGATGATCTCATCGGACGAACCACGATGTCGAGGATTCAATCAACCCCGTACGCAATTCCCTTTGTCAATCGATATGTTACTTGCCCGAGATTCGATCGTCGGTATCCCAATACCTCGTTCAATCTCGTTACCGGCAAGTCACTTTACTCGTACCGTAATGCATGATCCCGTGACCAGACACTTGGTCACTCTGAGCTCATTATGATGATGCATTACCGAGTGGGCCCAGTGATACCTCTCCGTCATACGGAGTGACAAATCCCAATCTTGATCCATGTCAACCCAACAGACACTTTCGGAGATATCTGTAGTCTACCTTTATAGTCACCCAGTTACGTTGTGACGTTTGGTATACCCAAAGCACTCCTACGGTATCCGGGAGTTACACGATCTCATGGTCTAAGGAAAAGATACTTTGATATTGGAAAACTCTAGCAAACGAACTATACGATCTTGTGCTATGTTTAGGATTGGGTCTTGTCCATCACATCATTCTCCTAATGATGTGATCTCGTTATCAATGACATCCAATGTCCATAGTCAGGAAACCATGACTATCTATTGATCAACGAGCTAGTCAACTAGAGGCTTACTAGGGACATGTTGGTGTCTGTTATTCACACATGTATTACGATTTCCGGATAACACAATTATAGCATGAATAAAGACAATTATCATGTACAAGGAAATATAATAATAATGCTTTTATTATTGCCTCTAGGGCATATTTCCAACAGTATTTTTCTTCATAGTTCCTCACCCTATTCGATGGAGTTGCACAAATGATCTATCTGTTGAATCTTGTTGAGAAGACTCAACTTTTCTCTAATATGGTTAAACTATTTTTCAAACAACATACACCAATTTTTTTGTGTTTTTTGAACATGAAACACACACGCCTCAAGAATTTTGAACTTTCAAGGGCAGAGCACACGAACTTCTAGCAAGGAAAAATTTAGACAATTGTTTTTTGTTCTTTTTTTCCCGTATGAAACACACACCATGCAATAGGTGAACTTCCGCTGTTATCAATTTGAACTTCTCTCTGTTTCGCTTTGGTAACACAAAAAAAAGTTGAGTTTTTTATAGACATTGAATCGCTTTAACTTTTTTATTCTCATCTGAAATGCATTATGTGTACTAGTTGAGCTTCCCGTTATTTTCACTTTGAATTAATGTCACATATACATATTTTTGTTCGTAATTTCTCACCCATTCATTTGGAGTGACACAAATTATATATCATTTTAGAAACATGTTGAAAAGATGCAACTTTATCTTATACGATTAAAATTTTGTTTTGAACAACTTACACGGATTTTTTAACCGAATAGGAGAAACTTTTTCTTGTCATTTTGTTTCAAACTTCATATGGAATGAGAGAATTTTTTCATTATTATAGTTTGAACTTCTACTTAAAAAGGGGAAATCTATTTAAACTTTTTTAGTTGTTCTTTTATTTTAATTAGAACTTCATCATTTTGTTCTTTAGTAACAAGAAAAAATCTGAGTTTTTTATAAACTTCGACCTTCTCTGTTATTTTAATTTGAACTTCTTATTTTATTCTTAGAAAAATATGGTTTTTAAATAAGCTTGGAACAATTTTAAAAAAAATTGGACTTCATACTTTTATTTTTCCTACAAACGAAAAGAAATTGAGTTTTCTATATACATCAAACTACTCTGTTATTTTAATTCAAACTTCTTAATTTTATTTTTTGTTAGCAAGGAAAATCTGAGTTTGTAAATTCGAACTTCTTGGTTTTTGTAATCTGAACTTCTCGGGGTTTTTTGAGACGGGGAAAATCAAATGCTATATTACTTCTAGGTTTTTATTTATTTTGAAAAGATAATTTCAGTTTTTTAACTTCGGACTATACCTTTATTTAATTTAAATATCTATGTTTTTTAGAAACGAGAAAAAAAATCTTGGTTTATTTTGTACGTGCGTATATATGAGCACTTGCATTTGTACCGTGTTAAAAAACATTGAATTGTTGCATTACAATATGTTCTATTACAATTAACATACTTGACCTTCTCAAACATTATAGTTTGCCCATTGCACAAACAAATTTTTAAAAGTGAAAATTTTGTAAATATGGTTTGTTACAGTTACCATACTTGACGTTCTATTAATATTATCTTATAGGCATTAACACAAGCACCTTCATGCGCTAGTAACGGCCACAACATGGAGCCCATGTAGGTTCAGTTCAGCTATATCAATGAGTGAAGAATGCAGAACAAAAATAAAAAAGTAGAAACTAGTAACGACCACAACATGGCGCCCCCTAAGGTTCAGTTTGTTTTTATCAACGAGTGAGGAATGCAGAACAAAAACTCAGAATTTAGAAACAACAAGAGATGGGACTGCCAGACATTGCTTTCTACTTTGGGAGATAAATACAAACATCTTCTAGCCACACATACCACTTCTTTTTCAGCTACGTGAGCTACACTAAGTTTTCTTCACACATAGTACTATGGAGTTGGACGATGATTGGAGCAAAGGTGAATACAAAAATGTAGGCTCACACTTCACTCCCGTAGCACCTCTGTATGTCCTCTGCTAACTACAACTTTGTGCACAACGAGGAGGAGCAGCGTCAGAGTGGCCTGGCTGCCACTCGGGAGGATGGAGCAGGAGGGAAGTTGGCTAGGTTGGGGCAGCATAGGAGTTCGCAAGCTAACTGACTGTACATGGGGTTGGTCGAGCCGGCGCTAAGGTCCAGCGCAGGATGGCGCTAGCTAACTGAAGATGGGGCGTGGCGCGTGGGGCATTGACCACTTTTTCATTTCTTTTGACAAATGAGAGCAGCTGCTGTAGTTTACACGCACGCGAGGTAGCACTGAAAGTAACGCACGCTGGAGGACAATGCCGGCTGCATACCGCAGAGACGCGGGGCTGCGGTGGCCGTCGGTGGACTTGCCCAAGAGCTCAGGTTGAACTAACGTGTAGCGCAGAGGCTAGCGACAGCCAGGCCACTCTGACGCTACTCTCGCATGAAGAAGCACGGGGAGAGGAACTCGGACAAACACGGATGGGGCACTTGGACTGCTGAAGCGGTGGCCGGAGCAACATCATGTGGCGGCCAACGACAGTAGCTGGACTACGACGCGCAGGGGATGGCGCCATCGGATGGGCTTGGGACGGCCAGCGGCGGTAGGTGGAGTTTGGCCAGGGGCTCGCGCTGCAGGTAGCCTGGCCACGCTCGAGCATGGCGGAGTACAAGGACCGGCGGCGCTTGCTCGATCCCGTCGACGGGGAAGAACACAAGATCAAGGGGAGATGAAATCGGGGAGGGGGTGGGAGGGGCCACCGGGATTCGAGGCATGGCAGCGGGATTCGCCTCGCAGACACGAGATCCATCTCGCGGTGGCACGCGGGAGTTGCCGGAGGCGGTGCCGCCTGGAGTTGTCGGATGGGGGATGGCGGTGCGTGGAGGCAGGCAACGGCGCGCGGGATGTAGGGAGACGGTGCGCTGAGGTAGGAGGCGAGCGCGTGGGAGGCTGGGCGCAGCGGCGGGGGAAGCTGGGGACGACAACACCAATGATGAGCACAGGTGGCGGCGGCGGTGTCTCCGGTTGGGGCACGGCGGGGTAGCGGCGGTGCCGCCGGTTGGGGATGGGGTGGAGGGCGCATCCCCGTCGGGGCCGGAAGGTGGGGAAGGTGGAGGATCGGTGGTGGATCGGGGAGAGGGGAGCGGGAGGTGGGGTGGGCTTTTTTATTTTTTGCTGTCACCGCCCAGGTTCGGCAGTTCGGAAACATCGCCGTCGGGCCCCGCGCCGCGTGATCCAAATAGCTATTCTGATCCCAACAATGAGAGAGAGAGAGACCGAATCGAGAGAGCACGGTTAGATGATGAGGCCTTTTGCTACCTATGCGGATCGAAAGTGTGAATGTCTAAATAGATAGCTAGATCTAGTTGTTGGGGAGAAGAGATGATCACTCTAGCTAACCAATGGAAAGGGAGTTATGGTGGAGGGGGCATTAATGGGGAGAGAAAAGAGGTAGGAGGAAGAGAGAGAGATGAGAGGCCATTTATGGAGGAGAGTTATGGTGGAGGGGGACATCAATGAGGAGAGACGAGAGGTAGGAGTAAGAGAGAAGAAGGGCAACAATGGCGGAGAAGGGAGAGGGGAAAGGAGGGGGAGAGAAGGCAAAGTGGGGGAGGAGGGGACGGGTGAAAAGGTGGCACCAGCCGCAACTAGCAGTAGGGCTACTTCCTAGAAAACGCTACTACTATGGTATTAGTAGTAGCGCTTTCCAGGAAAAGCGCTACTACTAAGAGGGGCTCATTAGCAGTAGCGGTGCTGCCAAATAAAGCGCTAGTGCTAACTCTTAGTAGTAGCGCTGGATTTTGGACTACGCTGCTACTATAGCTATTGTCGGTGACCTCGTTTGGGCCCATATAGTAATAGCGCATTTTTGTTTTCCAGCACTACTGCTAACGAGTTACTAGTAGCGCTTCCCAAGAACAACGCTACTACTAACTAGCAGCAACAGTTGCTATTTTCCAGCGCTACTACTAAGGTCCTGCCTATAAGCATTTCCCTAGTCGTGCCAGCTATATGTTCGGACGCAAGGAAAGTGCCTCAATATTAGGCGCGAAAAAATGAATCCTCCCACTGACAGCTCGGACCCACCATCAAAACTTCGCATGCAAGGAAGTGCCTCCTTATCCTCCCTGGCAACTGGGACCCACCAGGTCGAAGCGTACATATTGTTGTCGCAAACGCATACATACATATTGGTCGATCGGTCTCTCTGCAATGATGAACCGTTGCTGAGCAAGCAGCAGCACGTGCAGTAGTAGAGCCACCGACGTAGCAGTTCAGGCAGTACCTTGTAAACCGTGTACACGTATGTACAGCCACATGCCAAAAAATACGGCCACATACGGCCAGGGATTCGTGTACACGGAGAGGCAATGGATGACAACAACGGCGTCATGTTCATCGTGTAGCCAACCGGCTGGGTCCGATCGGAGTAACAACGTCCTGTTCATTGGGAGGCAACAGACTGGGGCGAAATGCATCCTGTTCAACAAGAGCCAACGGGCATGGACGGAACAGCCGAAACGGGGTCTGCCGTACCACAGTACGGAAGAAACGGCCTTCTGTTCGATCGGCTACGGTCGAAACGGGGGTCATGTTCATCCAGAGGGGTGTGGCGTACCGCAAAACAGAGAAAACAGACTTGTGTTGGAGCGCTATGGTCGAAACGGGGGTCCTGTTTATCGGGAGGGGTGTGGCGTACCGCAAAACGGAGGAAACGAACTTGTGTTTGAGCACTACGATCGGAACAGGGGGTCCTGTTCATCGGAGGGGTGTGGCATACTGCAAAACGGGACTCCACGGGCTTCTGTTCACCCACTGTCAACTTAATTCAGCCTCCACCTGCACTGTTCATCCACCGCATCTTCCTCCTACATCCACCAACTACTATTCATCCACGAGATATTGTTCATCCAGTCCTCTACTGGCTACTGTTCAACTAGCCCACCACGGGATCCTGTTCATCAACCCCAACCAGCTCGGCTGTGGCGGCCCTCCTCTCGGGGTCATGTTCATCAAATGGCAACGACCTACTACTACTACCACGGGATCCTGTTCATCCAACCTCCACCGGGAACTGTTCATCCAACCCCAACCACGTACGTATTGACTCGTTCAACCAACCCCTGTGTTCACTGTTCATCAAGAGGCAGCAGGTTCGATTGGCTTCAGTTAGCAGCACTAGGTGAAGGAATCCCTCGATCGGGTTCAATTAATAGCCAGGGATCCATCGATCGCTCGGGTTCAGAAACGCGTAGCTAGTGCAATCGCTCGGGTTCAGCAAGCGAACGCCTCACTCAGGTTCAGTTAGAGCCCAATGCCTCACCCTCACCCGCCTACGTGTACGAGAGAAGCACACAATCCCTCCATGCATCGCTCGGCCCTGACGACCCATCGTAACCCGGAACTCGCTGAATTTTTCCTCGCCCTCGCTTCTACCATGATTTTTTCCATCATGGATGGCCCAAAGAATGTCATGCAGGTGTGTCTCTGACTCGCCCAGGACGAAAAACCCATTTTCTGTCATGATTTTTTGTCATAGAAGTAGGAGCCCAGCACATCTATGATGATACCGGGTATTGTCACAATTATCATCATAGAAGTGTCATAAGCATGACAGGAAAAAAAATCATTTGGCCCAAAATGTCATAGAAGTGTTTTTTTGTAGTGATTGTTATAACAAGGAACTGGAGGTGCAGAGGATAGAGAGGGACCTGGACCCTACTCGTTCACTCCTCGCTGACAAAGCAGTGCTTGCCATTCTTTGGCTTGAAGACCGCATAGAGAATGCATTGGGCTATATCACTCAGACGAGAGTTGTAGCTAGGTGAAGAGACTTGGAAGGACCTGGAGTCGGTGATGACGAGGTTAAACGAGGTCCCTACTTAGGTGAAAGCTTGGAAGAAATCTACCACTCGAAGTGGAGTTAATGTGGCGCTATCACTCGCCCGTGTTCATTGCAAGAACGTGGATGAGGAGAAGCTGAAGAACCTCTGAGTGGTGAACAAGAAGAACCTCAAATTTGAGGATTTCATGGAGACCTTCACTGAAGCCGCCACTCGTATTGCCGATGGGATCGACTTGGAGACCTTCGTTGATCCAGCCAGCCCTCTGCCTGAAGCTTGAAAACACTTGATTGAATTTTCCTTGGAATTGTGGGTGGTTGATGTAATGAAATACTTTGCCGAGCCTTGGTATCGTTTTGCCTTGGAGACATTCGGATGGATCGAATCTTTAATTTGAAACCTTTTGCGCTTCTATTTGCTTCTGTTTTGTTTGACCTTAGGCGAAAGCTGGTTCGTGGCTAAGCCTCCGAGTACGGAATGGATCCTCACTTGAATTATTTTCAAACTTAGGCGCAAGCTGGTTTGCGACTAAGCCCTCGAGTGTGGAACAGATCCTCACTCGAATTATTTTTCAACATAGGCGAAAGCTAGTTCGCGGGTAAGCCACCAAGTGTGGAGCAGATCCTCACTTGGATTGTTTTTTAACTTAAGAGAAAGCTAGTTCACGGCTAAGCCCCCGAGTGTGAAGCAGGTCCTCACTCGGATTATTTTTTAACTTAGGCGAAAGTTGGTTTGCGGTTAAGCCCCCGAGTGTGGAGCGGGTCCTCATTCGGATTATTTTGAACTTAGGCGAAAGCTGGTTCGCGGCTAAGCCCCCGTATGTGGAGCGGATCCTCACTCGGATTGTTTTGTAACTTAGGCGAAAACTGGTTCGTAGCTAAGCCCCCGAGTGTGGAGCGGATCCTCACTCGGATTGTTTTTGAACTTAGGCGAAAGATGGTTCATTGCTAAGCGCCCGAGTGTGGAGCTAATTCTCATTCTGATTATTTTTGAACTTAGGCGAAAATTGGTTTGCAGCTAAGACCCCGAGTGTGGAGTAGATCCTCACTCGGATTATTTTCGAACATAGGCGAAAGCTGGTTTGCGGCTAAGCCCTCGAGTGTGGAACATATCCTCACTCGGAATATTTCTTAACTTAGGCGAGAACTGGTTCACAGCTAAGCTTTCTCACCTCTTGTCACAGCCCTAGCTCTACCTTGCACTAGGCTAGCACTTGTTTGTTGCATCATGTCTAAATTTTCAGATGAACTTGAAATGGGGATTGCTTAAACCCAAGCACCACCTTAACAAACTAGAGCTTACTAACATAATTTTCAATGAACCTGAAATGCCCTTCAAAAATGTTCATGATTTTAGGGAAAAAGGTGAAAGCCCTAACCATAAATGATGCACATTTTTTCAGAACCAAAATGGGCATTGAATTAAATCAAACCATATTTGAGCTGGGGCTATTTAAATAGTATATATATTTTAAAAGCTCCAAATATTTTGAAACTTGCAGGGGGCCTCTGGAATAATTCAGTGAGAGCCCACAAAAAGTTTCAAAATTATCTAAAACAATTTAGTGCTCTGGCTAAAATAAAATAGAAGAAATAAGATAGAAAACAGAAAGACTAAAGAGAGAGAGGGATACCTGGCACCTACTGGTCTGGCCCAGCACGGCCCAGCCCAGCTGGCCGACGCCAATCATCGTCTCCACCACGCTAGAAAAACATCGCGCGCGTGGTCGCTGCGCGCGCGCCAGCTCCTGCTTCCACAGCGACGTTCCAGCTCTTCTGATCGCGCCACGAAGACGCCCAGGGACCTCTCCTCCCTCCCCCTCACTCGCTGGTCTCTCTCCCCTCCTCTGTTTCCCTTGCACACAACCACCGAGTGGAGCTCGTTGCCGCCGTTCACTGCCACCGCGTCCACCGAGCGGATACGCCTCGACGCCATGGGTCACTACGACGAAGCACACATCCGCAAGACACCTTAGACTTCGTCATCATCGCCATCTCCAACCTCGGGTGCCGTTGTTCGTCGCCGTCAATTCGCTCCGGTCAAGCCGTCCCCGAGCCCACTTTGACGCCGCCTGCACGTGCCGTGAGCACCTGCGTCTTTCCCCTCACTCCCCGCAGTCTAACTCGTCCTCTCACGCTAGCGTTGCCGCGCCCGAGAGATCACTGCTGTCGCCCATGGCGCCGCCGCGGCTACAGTTGTTGCCACCCGTGTCTGAGCCCATTAGCGCACTCATTGCACCCCTAGGAGCACGTTGCACCCACCAGATCCTCCCCTAGTGCACCGTAGCCTTGTTTCCATCTAGTTCCGAGCTCCGGCCGCCGCCTATATCGCCGCCGTCGTTGTTTTGGTCCACCCCTGCATGAGCTGATGGCTCCACCGGATGCGCACGAACCCCAGCTATGCGTAGGGACAAACAGCAGTCGATTTGGTTGACTGTGGACAAATTCCAAGCTGCTTCGCCATTTTTTCAGTCGCTGACAGCCATACTCTGGCGAAGCCGATGTGGCACCACTAGTTTAGGCCCTAACCACCAGCTGAGACACTGGCGGGCTGGCCCCACATGTTAATTAACCTTGGGTTAATTTTAGTTTAGGTTTAACCTAATCCTGTTTAACCCTGTGCAGCTGACAATTGGGACTCGGTCATCAGGTTTGACCTGGTCAGCCTCAGTTGACTCGCTGGCGTCATGCTTACACAATGCTGACACAGTTAACCATTTTCTGGATTGAAAATAATCCAGAAAATTCTAGAAATTAGTTTAAACTTCAAAAATTCATAGAAATTAATCTATAACTCCAAATGAAATAATTTATATATGAAAAATGATTATAAAAATTCAAAGAATATGATTATGGCACTTTCATGCATGTTAGAACAACTTTTGGTTACTGTTTAGGGAAAATGAAATAAATAGCATTTGAAATCCACATATGGAGTTTGAATTTGAACCTAGGGTTCAAACCAACTCCATTTAAATCATTGCTAGCTGCATTAGGCCAAATCACATCATATTGCCATGTCATGATCATGCATCATGTTTCTCGCATTAAACTTGATTGTGTTCTCTCTTGTTTGCCGGTGGTTGCCCCCCCCCCTCGGTAGATGTATGTTCCGACGATGTGATCGATGACACTAATGAAGACACAATGCTATCTTCAGAAGTGCCAGGCAAGCAAAACCCCCTTGTTCATTCCGATACAATCCCACTCTCTCGCTCCTTTTCTCTTTTACTGCATTAGGACAACAACGATTCAACTGTTACATGTTGTGGTAGTTGAACCCCTTTCCTCTGCATGACCTGTGTTTGCCATAGTAAATAGTTGAAACCAACTAGAATGAGTAGGAGTTGTTTGAGCCATGATGTGCCTACTCATTCATGCTTGTTTGCCATGCCTGCTACTACTTAGAGTTGAGTCAGGTTGGATTCATCGGGGATGAATTGGAATGTTGTAAACATGTTCTACTATTTAGAGCTAAGTGTGTGAACACGATTTGGTAAAGGTAGCGGTGAGAGGCCATGTAGGAGTACATGGTCGGTTCTCACATTGAAACTGTCCTCAGGAACTGAGTTCTGTGTCTGTGATCCAGGACAGTTCCTACCACACATTGGGCTCCGGGCACTCCAAGCTCTCTTGACATATTAATCAACCCGGTCTCTGTCCAAGAGTTGCAACTGGTTTCTTGTGTTTGTAGGTAGTGCTAGTAGTCTACTGATGTCTACTACGCAACCTTCTTCTTGTAGATGTTGTTGGGCCTCCAAGTATAGAGGTTTGTAGGACAGTAGCAAATTTCCCTCAAGTGGATGGCCTAAGGTTTATCAATCCGTAGGAGGCGTAGGATGAAGATGGTCTCTCTCAAACAACCCTGCAACCAAATAACAAAGAGTCTCTTGTGTGCCCAACACACCCAATACAATGGTAAATTGTATAGGTGCACTAGTTCGGCGAAGAGATGGTGATACAAGTGCAATATGGATAGTAGATAAAGGTATTTATAATCTGAAATTATAAAAACAGCAAGGTAACTAATGATAAAAGTGAGCGTAAACGGTATTGCAATGCTAGGAAACAAGGCCTAATGTTCATACTTTCACTAGTGCAAGTTCTCTCAACAATAATAACATAACTAGATCATATAACTATCCCTCAACATGCAACAAAGAGTCACTCCAAAGCCACTAATAGCGGAGAACAAACGAAGAGATTATGGTAGGGTACGAAACCACCTCAAAGTTATCCTTTCTGCTCAATCTATTCAAGAGTCCGTAGTAAAATAACACGAAGCTATTCTTTCCGTTCGATCTGTCATAGAGTTCGTACTAGAATAACACCTTAAGACACAAATCAACCGAAACCCTAATGTCACCTAGATATTCCATTGTCACCTCAAGTATCCGTGGGCATGATTATACGATATGCATCACACAATCTCAGATTCATCTATTCAACCAACATAAAGCACTTCAAAGAGTACCCCAAAGTTTCTAGCGGAGAGTCAAGACGAAAACGTGTGCCAACCCCTATGCATAGGTACATGGGTGGAACCCGCAAGTTGATCACCAAAACATACATCAAGTGGATCACGTGATATCCCATTGTCACCACAGATAAGCACGGCAAGACATACATCAAGTGTTCTCAAATCCATAAAAACTCAATCCGATAATATAACTTCAAAGGGAAAACCCAATCCATTACAAGAGAGTAGAGGGGGAGAAACATCATAAGATCCAACTATAATAGCAAAGCTCGCGATACATCAAGATCGTATCACCTCAAGAACACGAGAGAGAGAGAGAGAGAGAGAGAGATCAAACACATAGCTACTGGTACATACCCTCAGCCCCGAGGGTGAACTACTCCCTCCTCGCCATGGAGAGCCTCGGGATGATGAGATGGCCACCGGTGAGGGATCCCCCCTCCGGCAGGGTGCCAGAACGGGCTCCCGAGAGGTTTTTGGTGGCTATAGAGGTTTGCGGCGGCGGAACTCCCGATCTATTGTTCGCCTCAATGTTTTTAGGGTATATGGGAATATATAGGCAAAAGAAGTCAGTCGGGGGAGCCACGAGGGGCCCACGAGACAGGGGGCGCGTGCCCAGTAGGGGGGCGCCTCCACCCTTGTAGCCACCTCAAAGCTTCCTTGACTTCAACTCCAAGTCTCCTAGATCACATTCGTTCGAAAAATCACGTTCCTGAAGGTTTCATTCCGTTTGGACTCCATTTGATATTCCTTTTCTTCGAAACACTGAAATAGGCAAGAAAACAACAATATGGGTTGGGACTCCGGTTAATAGGTTAGTCCCAAAAATAATATAAAAGTGTATAATAAAGCCCATAAACATTCAAAACAGATAATAAAATAGCATGAATGCTTCATAAATTATAGATACGCTGGAGACGTATCAGCATCCCCAAGCTTAATTCCTGCTCGTCCTCGAGTTGGTAAATGATAAAAGAAAGAATTTATGAAGTGTGAATGCTAGCAGGTGCACAAGCTTGATCAATGATAATTTCAATCACCTTTTCTAGCATGATTATATGTCATAACAGTAGTTCATCTCATAAAACTTCTCAAGATCAAGTAACAAGCTATTCACATGTTAAAGTGTAGACCATAAACTTTCTTGAAACTTAGCAAACTTCATTCTCAGTCATCAAACAATTACAATTCATCTTATTTTCAGGAAGGGTCTATGTCAGAGCTTTGATTTAGCAAACTCCACATACTCAACTATCATATAGTCTTCTACAATTGCTAACACTCACACAATGCTTATGGTTATGGAGTTTTAATCGGACAATGAGAAAGATAGGGGCTTATAATTTTGCCTCCCAACGTATTCACCTTTGGGTGATGTCAACAATAATAGTTCATGCTAACTTACATCCAATTGGATATATATATCAGGATCTTTCCAACACGAGGTGCTTGCCAAAGGATAAAATTAAAAAAGGGAATGGTGAAGATCACCTTGACTCTTGCATAAAGTAAAAGATAGGCCCTTCGCAGAGGGAAGCAGAGGTTGTCATGTGCTTTTAGAGTTGGATGCACAAAATCTTGATGCGAAAGAATGTCACTTTATATTGCCACTTGTGATATGAACCTTTATTATGCAGTCCGTCGCTTTTATTACTTCCATATCACACGATGGTATAAATCTTATTTTCTCCGCACTAATAAGTCATACATATTTAGAGAGCAATTTTTATTGCCTACAACATGACAACTTACTTGAAGGATCTTACTCAATCCATAGGTAGGTATGGTGGACTCTCATGGCAAAATTGGGTTTAAGGATATTTGGAAGCACAAGTCGTATCTCTACTTGGTGCAAGGAATTTGGCTAGCATGAGGGCGAAAGGCAAGCTCAACATGTTTGAATGATCCATGACAATATACTTTAACTGAGATGTGAAAAAAGATAACCCATTCCGTTGTCTTCCTTGTCCAACATCAACTCTTTAGCATGTCATACTTTAATGAGTGCTCACAATTATAAAAGATGTCTACGATAGTATATCTATATGTGAAATATCTCTTCCTTCAATATTCTTTCATGAATTGTTCAAATGACCAATACAATGCTTGCTAACCTTCAATAAATTTACTACCTCTACTTCTTAGATGTGAAGTCATTACTCCTAACAGGGTAAGCATATGAAACATATATAATTTCAGATTTATGACATTCAACTCATTCAACCATTTACTCATAGGATATAAGTGAAGCACACAAGTAAATGAAAAACTATTCCAAAAAGATATAAGTGAAGATCAATGAGTAGTTAAATAATTATGTAACTACGTGAAGACTCTCTGTCAATTAAGAATTTCATATCTTGGTATTTTATTCAAACAGCAAGCAAAACAAAATAAAACGACATTGCAAGGATATCACAACTCATGTGAAGAAGCAAAAACTTAGGTTAAACCGATACTAACCGATAGTTGTTGAAGAAGAAAGGTGGGATGCCTAATGGGGCATTCCCAAGCTTAGATGCTTGAGACTTCTTGAAATGTTATCTTGGGGTGCCTTGGGCATCCCCAAGCTGGAGCTTTTGTGTCTCCTTAATTCCTTTTATATCTCGGTTTCCTAAATCTCGAAAGCTTCATCCACACCAAACTCAACAAGAACTCATGAAATAAGTTAGTATAAACCAATGCAAAAACCTTATCATTTTATACTGTAACAAATCACTAAAATTATTATTCAACATTTTATACTAAATGCCTCGGCATATTTAATACTCCTATCCTCAAATAGAATCATTAAACAAGCAAACATATGCAAACAATGCAAACATAACAGCAATCTGCCAAAACAGTATAGTCTGTAAAGAATGCAAGATTCATCATACTTCCCTAATTCCAAAAATTATGAGAAAAATACTACGCTGTAGAAGATTTATCAGAGCTCAATATGCAAAATGTTTCAACATTATATCATTCCCTGACTTTTCTAGGGAATTTTTGCAACAGCAGTAAACTTTTCTATTTTCAAACAGCAACATGTATACTAGCAAAATAAGCATGGTAAAGGCTATCCTTGACATTTTTATTGAAAATATAGATGCAAAACATTAATCTAAATAACATCAAGAAAATACTAACAATAGAAAATGACGCTCCAAGCAAAACACATATCATGTGGTGAATAAAAATATAGCTCCAAGTAAAGTTACCGATGAACCAAGACGAAAGAGGGGATGCCATCCGGGGCATCCCCAAGCTTAGGCTTTTGGTTATCCTTGAATATATTGGGGTGCCATGGGCATCCCCAAGCTTAGGCTCTTGCCACTGCTTATTCCATAGTCCATCAAGTCTTTACCCGAAACTTGAAAACTTCACAACACAAAACTCAATAGAAAACTCGTAAGCTCCGTTAGTATAAGAAAATAAATCACCACTTAAGTACTGTTGTGAACTTATTATAAATTCATATTGATGTAATATCTACTGTATTCCAACTTCTCTATGGTTCATACCCTCCGATACTACTCATAGATGCATCAAAATAAGCAAACAACACATAGAAAACAGAATCTGTCAAAAACAGAACAGTCTGTAGTAATCTGTATCAAACGTATACTTCTTGAACTCCAACAATTCTACCAAATGAGGAAGTCCTAAGAATTTGTGTACCAATCCAGATCAAAAAGAATCAGATCAACAGAATGTTTCTGTGAATTATCAAAACTAATTTACTGGGTGCAAATGTGTCTGATTTTCAGCAGGATCAACACAACTATCACCGAAAGCTATCCTAAAGGTCTTACTTGGCACTTTAATGAAACAAAAGCTATAAAACATGATTAATACAGTAGGATAATCATGTGGACACACAAAAACAGTAAAGGTAAATTTTGGGTTGTCTCCCAACAAGCGCTTTTCTTTAATTCCTTTCTAGCTAGGCATGATGATGACAATGATGCTCACATAAAAGATAAGAATTGAAACATAACGGGAGCATCATGAAGCATATGACTAGCACATTTAAGCCTAACACACTTCCTATTCATAGGGATTTTGTGAGCAAACAACTTATGGGAACAATAATCAACTAGCATAGGAAGGCAAAACAAGCATAACTTCAAGATTTTAAGCACATAGAGATGAAACTTGATATTATTGTGATTCCTACAAGCATATGTTACTCCCTCATAATAATTTTCAGTAGCATCATGAATGAATTTGACAATATAACCAGCACCTAAAGCATTCTTTTCATGATCTACAAGGATAGAAAATTTACTACTCTCCACATAGGCAAAATTCTTCTTATTCGTAATAGTGGGAGTATCATAAGAGACTTGAATACTATAAATTGCTTCCACATTAAAAGAGTAATGTTCATAAAAAGGGTAATCGTGACAAGTTTTATAAATATAATCATCACTACTTTTTATAGCATAAGTTTCATCACAATAATCATCATAAGTAGCAACTTTGTTCTCATCATAATCGATTGAAACCTCTTCCAAGATAGTGGAATCATCACTAAATAAAGTTGACACTCTTCCAAGTCCACTTTCATAAATATTATAAGATTCAACATCCTCAAAAATAGTGGGATCACTACTTCCTAAAGTTGACACTCTTCCAAACCCACTTTCATCAATATAATCATCATAGGTAAGAGGCATGCTATCATCATAACAACTTTGCATATCAAAACATGGGAGGCTCAAAATATCATCTTCATTAAACGTAGCTTCCCCAAGCTTGGGACAAACATTAATTTCAGCAAATATATTCTCAAATATGTCATCCTCATCAAACATAGCATCCCCAAGCTTGGGCCTTTTCATATCATAAGCATAATCACTCTCATCATTAATAGTATGGATAGCACCAATAGTATAGCAATTATCATCATCACAATGAGTAGTAGGAGCAACATCATTTGGGAGGGATACCTTTTTACATTTGCTTCTTCGTTTTTCCTTTTTCTTCTTCACATCATGTATGGGTTCAACCCTCTTCTCTGAGCTCCTTATGGATGCGATTGGTTGAATAGAAAGCTCCACCTCATTACCTGATTCATCATAAGAAATAATAGGAGGATAATGGGAAGTCTCTTCCCTTTCATTAGTATTCTCTTCATCTTCTATTTGCTTTCTTTTCTTTATGTAATTGGCAATATAAGGATTTTCAATGCAATTCACCGCACAATACATATAAATCTCCTCTAGATCAATATTAAGGAATTCCTCAAGGTTAAATTCTGGAATAAGCTTTGTTGCTCATTTCAATTCTTCATAACCCAAAAGCAAACTAAGTTCATTATAATGTGCAAGGGAAATCATATCATCACAATTTTTGGACACGATTTGATCATGAAACAATTTGCATCGGAGATTTAAATGACCATGTTCATTTACGGTGGAGATATTTTAAATTTTCCGCACTAACATTAAGCCTTTCTTGCAACCATTTAGTTTCTAAATGCTTATGCCTCTTGCAATATCTATTTTCCCTATTTGGTGTGTACTTGCAAACCCAATGTACTCCACAAAAGTCGACATGTTTATAGGAGACATTTTCATCACAACTAGTGCAATCACCATTAGTACTGTGGATATTCAAAGAGTTCGTACTAACAACATTGCAATCATGCTCATCATTTAAAGATTTAGTATCAAACATTTTATAGACTTCTTCTTCTAGCACTTGAGCACAATTTTCCTTTCCATCATTCTCAGGAAAGATATTAAAAAGATGAAGCATAATAGGCAAACTCAATTCCATTTTTTGTAGTTTTCTTTTATAGACTAAACTAGTGATAAAACAAGAAACAAAAAGATTCGATTGCAAGATCTAAAGATATACCTTCAAGCACTCACATCCCCGGCAACGGCGCCAGAAAAGAGCTTGATGTCTACTATGCAACCTTCTTCTTGTAGACGTTGTTGGGCCTCCAAGTGCAGAGGTTTGTAGGACAGTAGCAAATTTCCCTCAAGTGGATGACCTAAGGTTTATCAATTTGTAGGAGGCGTAGGATGAAGATGGTCTCTCTCAAACAACCCTGCAACCAAATAACAAAGAGCCTCGTGTGTCCCCAACACACCCAATACAATGGTAAATTGTATAGGTGCACTAGTTCGGCGAAGAGATGGTGATACAAGTGCAATATGGATAGTAGATAAAGGTATTTGTAATCTGAAATTATAAAAACAGCAAGGTAACTAATGATAAAAGTGAGCGTAAACGGTATTGCAATGCTAGGAAACAAGGCCTAAGGTTCATACTTTCACTAGTGCAAGTTCTCTCAACAATAATAACATAACTAGATCATATAACTATCCCTCAACATGCAACAAAGAGTCACTCCAAAGCCACTAATAGCGGAGAACAAATGAAGAGATTATGGTAGGGTACGAAACCACCTCAAAGTTATCCTTTCTGCTCAATCTATTCAAGAGTCCGTAGTAAAATAACACGAAGCTATTCTTTCCGTTCGATCTATGATAGAGTTCGTACTAGAATAACACCTTAAGACACAAATCAACCAAAACCCTAATGTCACCAAGATACTCCATTGTCACCTCAAGTATCCGTGGGCATGATTATACGATATGCATCACACAATCTCAGATTCATCTATTCAACCAACACAAAGCACTTCAAAGAGTACCCCAAAGTTTCTACCGGAGAGTCAAGATGAAAACGTGTGCCAACCTCTATGCATAGGTTCATGGGCGGAACCCGCAAGTTGATCACCAAAACATACATCAAGTGGATCACCTGATATCCCATTGTCACCACAGATAAGCACGACAAGACATACATCAAGTGTTATCAAATCCTTAAAGACTCAATCCGATAAGATAACTTCAAAGGGAAAACTCAATCCATTACAAGAGAGTAGAGGGGGAGGAACATCAAAAGATCCAACTATAATAGCAAAGCTCGTGATACATCAAGATCGTATCACCTCAAGAACACGAGAGAGAGAGAGATCAAACACATAGCTACTGGTACATACCCTCAGCCCCGAGGGTGAACTACTCCCTCCTCACCATGGAGAGCGTCGGGTTGATGTAGATGGCCACCGGTGAGGGATCCTCCCTCCGGCAGGGTGTCGGAACGGGCTCCCGAGAGGTTTTTGGTGGCTACATAGGCTTGCGGCAGCGGAACTCCTCATCTATTGTTTGCCTCGATGTTTTTATGGTATATGGAAATATATAGGCGAAAGAAGTTGGTCGGGGGAGCCAAATGGGGCCCACGAGACAGGGGGCATGCCTAGTAGGGGGGCACGCCCTCCACCCTCGTGGCCACCTTGAAGCTTCCTTGACTTCAACTCCAAGTCTCCTGGATCACGTTCGTTCCAAAAATCACGCTCCCGAAGGTTTCATTCCTTTTGGACTCCATTTCATATTCCTTTTCTTCGAAACATTGAAATAGGCAAGAAAACAGCAATATGGGCTGGGCCTCCGGTTAATAGGTTAGTCCCAAAAATAATATAAAAGTGTATAATAAAGCCCATAAACATTCAGAACAGGTAATAAAATAGCATGAATGCTTCATAAATTATAGATACGTTGGAGACGTATCATCTACCAAGTGGCACCCGGTACAGGTGGGCTTGGGTCAGACTAGGTGCAGTGGCATGGTGTATCAAGTGGCACCCGAATGGTGGGCTTGGGAACCCTGCTCACACCCCGACCAGACCTCCTTGCGGATGTAACCCGAATAGGCGATAAACCTGGACTAGAGACTTGTGTGGTTACTCAGGTCATGGCCGACACCCTTGCCAGGCTTCCGCTTGAAGGTTGCCGAGATACATGATGTGTACATGGCGGTAAGTGGCGACAGCGTGTGTGAAGAAGTACACCCCTGCAGGGTTAACATCATCTCTTCGAATAGCCGCGTCCGCGGTAAAGGACTACTAGGTTGCTTGTGCAGTTCACAGACAAGTGAAAGTGGATACTCTAAAATGTGCAAGATAAGCATGAGTGCTATGGATGGCCTTCTCGTAGGGAGACGGGAGTGGATCCATAGTGGTGTATTGATATGGTGAATATGTGGACTCCTGTGCGCCACCTCAAAAGAGTTACCAGCAGTCATAGTACAAGATAGCCACTGAGTCAAAGCTGGCTTGCTGTAGTTAAACTCCACCACCCCTTTGTTGATACTGATGCATATGTAGTTAGTTCTGATGTAAGTCTTGTTGGGTACATTTGTACTCTTATTTGCGTAATTTATGTTTTTGCAGAGAGACTTCAGTCTCACTAGTAGTTCCATGTGGACTTCGACATTTAGCTTGTTACCTCAACTACGATCTTATACCCTTGGTAGGGTCTTGTAGATAGTTAGGCTTCACAGCCTTTTTCATTTGTAGTTGTCTGTACGCAGACATGTTATGCTTCTGTTGCTTGTATGCTCTATATGTTGGGTCATCAGACCCATGTTTGTAATATCTAGCTCTCCGGAGCCTTTTAAATAAATACTTGAGTTGTAGAGTTTTGTTGTGATGCCATGTTGTATTTGCACATATTGAGCATATTGTGTGTATGATTTGAAATGCTTGGTATGTGTTGGATCTAACAACCTAGTTGTTTATTCTTAGTAGCCTCTCTTATGGGGAAATATCTCCTAGTGCTTCCACTGAGCCATGGTAGCTTGCTACTGCTCCGAAACACTTAGGCTGGCCAACATGTGTCCTTCTTCATTCCTGTATCTGTCCCTTCGGGGAAATGTCACGCGTTGTTCCTTTAAGTCCTTGTAGCTTGCTACGGCTTGGGTTCATACGTAGTTGATCGACACGTTCGTTGCTGGGTCATCTATGCCTATCCCTGTAAGTTAGCGCCACCTTGGGTTTACGACTAGTCATGTCGGGTCGGGTTCTCTGTCATATGGATGCTAGCGACACTATCATATACGTGAGCCAAAAGGCGCAAACGATCCCGGGCCAGGTAAGGTGGCACCCTGTGGGAATACCGTGCGTGAGGCTGCAAAGTGATATAATGTGTTACATGCTAGATCGGTGTGACTTAGGATCGTCGTCCTGACATCTTTGGTATCAGAGCCTGACTGCCTGTAGTTTTATCAAGCCAAACTGATCGAAGTCGAGTCTAGAAATGCTTTAGTTATATAAGGGAGTTGCTTGTGGAACAGAACATAGGGCTCTTTTTACTCCTTTACCTTATGTCCTTCTAATCTGAGTCACCCCGTTCTTTCGTGCAGGGATTAAGAACTAGGCTTCTCATCTTTCTATCAGGATCACGTGTTACTACTCTATAAATTTAAAGGATTGATGGATTCAAGCCTCAGTTCAGTTCTTACTACCTCCGTGTGTTGATAGTTGATCTCGGAACCTTGATATTATGATGTTGAGTGGTTATCCGACCATGTTGCAGGATGTCTCAAATCTTTTTGAGCATTTACAGCTGTTATGTTGTCTGAGTCATCCCAGATTTCTAAATAGTCTGATGCACTTGCAAATCTTTCCCCATGTTCCCGATATCCTTTTGGGGTAAGATTAATCACACTAATCAGTGTGTTGAGGTACTCCATTGCCTCGACATATATGTTGAAGCTATTTTTATGACACTAGGGTATCTTAGAGAACCACCAAGTAATCTAGCCATGTTTTGTGTTCCCAGTGTAATGATTCTGGCCGTCATTCTCGAAAGCATCCTGTGATGCCATTTAGTAGTAGGCATTATATTCCTGGGTTTTTGAACCCGAGATTCACCTTACTTACTTCATGTTGATAGTGTTTGCTAGTTCCTTTAGGATATTAGTAACCTTTGCGATAGTCCTCGAGGTTTGTGGTATATCGTTCTTCAATTACCATGAACCTATATGGCACAAGTTCTTTTGAACCGAAAGATCACAACCAGAGTGCTCTCGATGAGTTCTCCATCCTATATTGTGAATCTGCCATTCCTACCTTTCTGCACGGGTTATCCAGAAGAAACGTGTTGAACTTTGCTCGACATACTAACCTTTGCATCCACAACTCAAAAAATCATATGTTCCTTTGAGTTGTCCCTCCTCAGTTGTATTTTGGCCTTTGTCTATTAGTTGATAGTCAGGAGTAGTTGTGCATCATGTTCATCAATGCCTATTATTCTTATGGTCCATCAAGCCATTCTATTTTAGAATGACTAGGAGAAGCAAACTCGAGTACCTCATCCATTTCTAGGATTGGGTCAAAGTAGTCGTACTCCGCAGATCGAAATGCCAATCCAGCTTTTGTTCTGTTCTACCCTGGAGTATTACCGTCTTATGTCAAGAATGTCATGGAAATTGCACACCATCTTATGAATTCTTGGTATAGTGATACTTCTTGCCATCATTATTCATTCCTTGGTCCCCGTGTTGTTGCAACCGGAATACCGACAAGTGAATTGTGAGGTCTGAAATCAATACTCCTAGCATGTCCGTTGCTTGGTAGTTAATGGACAATACTCTCAATCTTAGCGTGCTGGTTATTGAATCATCATCCTAAGATTGATCGTGCTACCTAGTCCATATTTCTTGGTGAACCCTTCGATCAATGAGTTAGGATTGTATTAGTCTCTCTCTCTTTTGATCATGTCATCTTGCCCTGAAAAGCAAGACTGCTCCCGAGCTTAATAACATATCGGTGGTTCGTGATTTTCCGAATATCTTCTCGGAAGTATCACTAGGTTGTCCCCTGACTGTTATGTTGAGTTCGTGATCAAGTTGGTTTCTTGTAAATCACCCCTTCTCTAAGAATCGGTGCTGGATACGCCAGAGCTAGTTGGTTAAGCTAAACAACCACTTGGAGAGTTTGAAGATAAATGCTTTACCTAACTTAGCTCGTTCTAAAGGGATATCCTTGTGTTTGTGTATATGCTGAAGAAAGATGATATTTTCATCGATTGATCCTCGTGATAAATTTTTGGAGCTATTGTGTTACCCAGTCTTTGACTTGAGTATGTGCTATCGTCAAATAAAATCAGATCCAATGATGTTCATAATGTTGTCTTACTCGTGGTTGTTTCCTCGAGCATACACCATTATATTTTTTGGTCTAACCAATGCTACCACTTTGTACACATAATTGTGGAATTTCATCCATATGGAAACTTAGATGAATTGTTGTTGCGCCCATCGGCAACATTTTTATCTCCTCGATGATTCGTGTTGAACATTGAGCTAGTGTTGGAAACTTGTGTCAGCATTTTCTTTGTGTCCCGTTCATGAAGCATATGCTTGGATGAAAGAAGTGACTTCCTCTAATTCATGTGCATTTGATTCAAGTTGCCACCGTGAATTCAAGAAAGTTTGTTTTTTCTTCCGCAGGATTCATCCCAAGTCAGTCATGTACGTGCAAAGTATTCTATGGTTTGATAGACTGATCATCTTCATTCCATATGTATATCCTAGCACACCAAGCCCCTGATTGATTTGTTCAAGATAAAGGAGTATGTTCTAAGGTGAATTCTTTGGACTTCCACGCATGGAGACTTTGATGTAATTAATGATGGTTCCCTACACGGACTCGGTAGTGTTTTATTATAAGACAACTATGTGGTCATGCTTATCTGGGACAGCGTGATCACATGTGTGTAGCAGAACCAACTCATGTTTTTGAGCTTACTACCGTGGTTCGTTTGCCGAGAATCTCGCAACGTTATCTCGTCAATTTGTGTTGCAACTCTTCTTTTCAGACATGTTGAGTCTGAAGTATTCTGTTTCTAACCAGATCTGAATCTCGGGCAGATATGATGGTTGGAACATTCCCAAGCATTTTGTTCCCAGCTTGCACCGCCAATGTGCCAATTTCCCATGGGTTGCCCTTCTCAGCAGTTGTTGTCTAGGATCATCTTCAAAGGAGGTCCTAGCATGGATCCCATCCATTTCCGATGGTAAGCAAAAATCATCCATTGCGTTGTCCTCAACAAGGTAGTCCACATCATCCATCCTAGTCTGAGTATGTCATTATTTCGGACTCCTTCAAATGACCGATTGTTATTTGCCTTGGGCTGGTATGAAGAGTTCCAATGATCTGAATATCAAAAGTAATTCTTTTTTCCACTTAAGGGAATAATACTACGAGTCACCTCCTCGAAGATGCCCCATTATGGAATCATGGCAATCTATCTCCTCACTACAATGAAACTCATTCACCATCTTTTTAAGCGTGGAATTGTTGCCTACCAAAATTCAACCTTCGTCATCGGCTCCTTACCATCACCCCTGATATGTGTTTTGTGACTCAGATCAAGAGATGTTTCAATGTCTCATTCCGTGATTTAGTCATGAGTTCCTCGATCTTCATGAAGACCGATCCCGGTAGAGTTTCCCTTCCCCTTTTCTCGTCATGTTGGGTGAAGTTCTCGAAGATAAGGATGTTAAGATCAACATGTTGCAAGGAATCAACGTTCTTATGAAGTGCAAGTTGGATCATGAAGACTGTGTCAATTTCATGTTCCCCTTTCCCTCTTACCTCACTTCTTGAATCTCGGGATGAGATTCTTGTTTAGTGGGGGTGAGTTTTCACAGCCCTAGCTCTACCTTGCACTAGGCTAGCACTTGTTTGTTGCATCATGTCTAAATTTTCATATGAACTTGAAATGGAGATTTCTTAAAGATACTGCCAAACAACTCTGGATGGCATAAAAAATGCTCATGAAGAGTTCATTAACAGAAAAGACCCACACATGCAAATGCTTTGTGCCATATTTGCTGGTTTCAGAAGCCTTCGTAAGGAAAGTGCTATCGAACTCACTGATCGATTGGCAAATATTCTTGAGAGACTTAATCAACGATGAGTAACTCATATCACCGATAGAGATGTAGTAAACAAGCTTCTGAGTGCTCTTGACTCAACCTTCGATCCCATCATAGCTGAAATCACCCTAATTTATGGTGCAGAAGGAGTACTCCCATGGAACTCACATACGGGTCACCTCAAGTACTTGCCTATGATGAGGTAGAGCAAGAGCAGCTGCGGCATGACGATGTCATGGTCCTCGAGGATGATTGTCTCCAGGCAGCTGTGAGTGATGCACGCTACTAGCAAGCCCTGCGCCGGTACAGCCGTAGGGTTCATGCCTGGAGCCTTGAGGAAGGCGACCTTGTCCTTAGGCATGTTCAGTCCGCCAATGGTGCAAACAAGTTGACGCGAAAGTGGGAAGGCCCTTACCGGCATTTGTTAGTGCTCCCAACCCGTCTTGAGCTCACTTGACGAGGTTTTGTTGTAGCTGCACTAAGGGCCAGTGAGAAACTTTGTCGGGAACTCTACTTGCAAAAGAGTACTAATGGCTAGCCCTTCAAAACATCTAAAACATGTATAACTATCCAGCAAGTTCTCTTTCAAAATTGCGTGAGGCAAGCAAGTACAGGTCATAAAAGTATCAACATGGATGAAGGAATACATAAATTTGATTCGAACTTGACGAGTGCCTAAATTTTTTGACTTAAAAAGATAAGTGCTCCATAATGCCTTTCTTGTACCTCTCCTCCTAGGGATTACATTTACGAGAAAGGAGGGCAAAAGGAGCGCCTAGGCAGAAGCCCAGCCTGACCCCGTTAGGACACACAGCTTGACAAGATTGGGAGAGCGCCCCTCGGCAAGGAAGAAGATGCCAGAGACGGAGAGAGCGGCTAGGCGATGCCCTGATCGCCCCGCCAGGACCAGGGGGTTGCAGCTCGATAGAGACACCAGTAGGGAAGACGAAGCCGAAGTCACAATCCTGTCGAAGTCAAGCTGGAGGTGGCAGTGACGTCCAGGCCAAGCACCCATAGCCAATCACTCTGCCAGGGTCCAACTGCAAATGATGGTGCTACCGGCATCTAGCTGACGGTGATGGTGCGGCCGACGTTTAGCCGGAGTCTGAGTCATCGTCTTCGCGCTTGACGATCGGGGGCTCGTTGTTGCTATCTTCACAGTCAGTGTCCTCCTCGTCGCTATCACTCGAGGAGGAGCTTTCGTCATCGCTCGAGCTTTCCATGCGGAACCCAAGGTGAGCACCTGAGCGCCCGAAGACCTTGATGGAGAATTCTTAGGACCGAGAGTATATCGACCAGAGGGGGTGAATGGGAAATTCAAGAAATTCTTGCAAATGTTTCGAATCGAACCCAAACACAGCAACGGAAATAAGGTTCGGTAGATACTAACTCAATCAAGCATACTATTGAGGAAAAAAACATTTGATGTAGGATGCAGTAATGGTTTGAGCATAGGATACAACTGGCTTGATGATAATGATGGTAAACAATATGTAACCAGATATAATATCATGTAAAATAGCTAGAAATGAACTCTGATGGATAACTTCAAGAGATAGCTGAAATGAGGTAAATGATCACAACACTGGATGACACCAGGACTATGACATCATAACAGAATGACAGAGAGCAACAATGTGGGCAATGAATGATAACTAATGAGAATGACAGATATGATAGATGTGAAAGATATGCAACAATCAAACACAACTCAAATAAACTATCGTCACAGAGCACGAAGATAAACTGGTGAAGGAAATGCAGTGAAGTAAATTTAACTAGTGGTGCTCGATGGCGACATCGAGATTTTGTAGACCAGTTTGCCCTTCTTCCAAAGGACTACATCTGGTTGGAGGGGTTGTGACTTAACACGGAAGATAAACTCTCTTTGCCATATTCTCCTTCAACTCAGAGCTAATCAGATTCTAGTTGATTTCACTCGTGGTAGATACTTTGTCGGCGATCTCCAAACCTTCGGTCGACCTTCGCGAATCACAGTCACTCTTGGTTGCTGAAGATCTAGCTCGGTGAAGACAACAACTCCTCAACACTCGAGCCGACACCTATCCATCTAGAGAGTGCGCAGCTCTCAAGAGTAATAGGTACAAGAACTCTAACTCAGAACTACTATGATGCTCAACCACTATCTAAGTTTGGGCTCTCAATTTTTCTCTCGGTGGATTTTAAACTCAAATCACTCGGAGAGAGGATGCTAAGTCAATCTTCTCAAAAATCGTGGAGCAGCCAACAACCAACGTTGGAGCAGGGTGGCTATTTATAGCCATAGCCTTCCTTGATGGGAAATGACCAAATTGGACATGTGGACCAGCCAATGGCCGAATGACATGAGTCCAACGGTCAAATTTTGAGCACAATGGTAACATTATTTGTGGAGCAAGTAATGTTAACTCCTCAGTTCTAAAGATATCTCTCGCAGGACGAAGAACAACGTCTGCTGCTGCCAGGTAATCATTGAAAGCATACAGAGATTTCTCTCGCATCTTTCATAGGATTCGGGCTAAGCATCACAGCAGATCTAAGCTTCGAGAACCTATACCCCTCTTAATAGTACGGAGGTCCTATGACTCAAATAAATGAAAGAAGAACAATGAAATGAATACTACTTCTTCACTTTGTCTTCGACTTCCATTCGGTACAAGCATTTTCCTTCGGACAACATGTCCTAACCAATTGCTTCACGCCAACAATAATTTTCAAGGGGCTAGCTCCTTCACATCAATCTTCTCACCTACAAGTTTTCAATAGATGTAGCTCATTGTTCTCTACAATGCAGATGTTCTTCAGTGAATTTCCTCAAACTTGACACCGAAGACAACATTCTCTTCACTTCTGCATGGACTATTTCTCTCTCTATGCACTAGCAAACAAATCGGTCCATGCATGTTTCAATCAATAATGTCCAAACCACAGGAGGGAAAATAATTCACCAATAATCACCCCATTTTTGGATGATTGTTGACAAAACATAATACATCGAAGGATAGATAAATTAATGAAATGAAATGTGAAGTATAATGAAGGACGAGAGATAATTACGAAGATAAAACATGCTCCCCCTGAAGGTATGCATCATAGCATAAAATAAACTGAAGGAAGCGATGTAAATCTGCGTACGAGTGATACTGACATATGATCTCATTCGTGGTCTCTTCCAATACACTCGATAGTGTCTGAGGTGTTTCCTGTCACACACAATCTTAGAAAAAGAAATGTTAGATACAGTGATACTTTGAAATGATATGTGACGAATGATAAGCCATGAAGATTTTCTCAGAACACAATTTGAATGTAGAATCCACTCGAGATATAAGTTCCCTGCAAGTTAGATATACGAGGGAAAACAGATCTAGATATATTGCTCGTAGTAGATATGCTTGAGACGAAGTTTTCCTGCATCAAATATGTTACGAAGTAGTTGTGCGAGGAAAAACATTTCCACAGAATTAAACTGAAGCATCTTTCTTCTTCTGCAGGGTTAGATATCGAATGATAATCATTAAAAGAAATCTAACCAACATACATATATAGATATTCAAGGAGTAAAAAAGTCTCTTCTTAGAGAAGCATGAAATTCAACTCCTTGAAAGGCTTTTACTTTCCCTGCAGAACAGAAAAATTATCGAGGGTAATCATAGCTGGGAAGAAAACTTTCGATAGCACGTGCATACATATAGTTGGAAATAGATAGCATTGTAGCGGGGGTTATTAACATTATATGACGACGGAGTATATCAACACCACAGATGGTGCTTTAAGTATCAGAAGCAAACTGTTCGACGAAACCAAATTGTTTGGAAGAAAAGAAAATGGCGAATAAAAACCCTACGAATAGCCCACTAATATATCACTCGATGTACCACTCCCCATTTTTGTAAACAAGTGTCAAAAAGGAAAGAGTATGCATACGAGGAACTACTCATCTGAAGAACCCTCAGAACTAGAACTCGAACTGTTCAGAGATGTGGAGCGAGCAATGGCTAAGGCCGAAGCAGGAGTTAGTGATGTAGCACGGGCCTCGGGATTCACTTCAGGAGTAGCAGCGCGAGGTGCTTCTGGCTTGTAAATGAATGTTCCAGCAGTGTCTTCAAGAACATCATCAGCTTCGACAAATAGCAGGTCAGTTGAGACAGAATGCATCACTGTTCTTTGCCTTCAAATCCGAGGTACTTCAAACTGCTCCAGATAATCATATTCTTTTTTGATGCCTTTGGCCGAAAGTTGCTTGTGATTGTAATGCTTTTGAAGAAGTTCCCAGGAATGCTTCTTCTATTCTTTCTCATATAAGAGAGCTTGCCGAGCATAATTGTGAAGCAGATTTAATTCAATCATCATCTCTAGCTTTTCTTTTCTGTCAAGCTTGATGTGGCTTTCCAATGCTTGCTGGGTGCAACGACAAATCTCCTATAATGAAGGATTTTCTTCATGAGGAATATCAAGTCTAGCTTTATTGATCTTTAGAACTCCAGCAGTAGCAGGCACAGAAGCATAAGTACTAGAATCCACTGGCATCTTTCCTTGCCAATATCATTCACAATTCTGAGCATGTTACCGACTGGAGGCATGAAAACTTCCGGAACATATGTGCAGAAGAACTTTACTTCAAGGAGCTAATCAATGGCATACATGATCCAAGGAGCATATGGCTTCAATGCTTGAGGGATATCAGCTACACATGCCAAATTGCGAATGAAAAGAGCTAGGATATGGCTTCATCTTTCGCTTGCTGCTTGGGTGAGGCATTTCCTTCATCATCCTTCTCGAGGAAGATATCAACAACTTCTTGCTCGTGTGCCGCTGGAGTAGGAATGAAAACTTCCACACAGATAGCCTGATGCACTAGTTCATCCTCACTGGGAGGTGATGGTGGAATCTGCTGCGCAGGAGTGCTTCAGTCAAAGGGAGCATCAACAACAATCTGTGGGTGGTGATTCTTAATTCCTTTCGGCTTGCTGGCTCTTGCCTTGGCCTTCTGACGTTTTTATTCCTTGATTCTCCTTCCAACCAAATCAGCCATGCACTCAGTCTCATCATTCCTTTGGTCACACAGCTGGGATACTTCCATTTTCAGACGTGAGATCCACTCAATTTTACCATTTCTCATCACACTGAGGGCCTTGGTGATCTCAACTATCTCTTTGTTCAACCTTTTCTCTTCGGAAGCAATGTTGGCATCTATCCTCAATTACTCGAGGGTTTGCTTGTTCTTAACTTCGGGATTGAGCATGTCTTCGTGTGTCCCCTCTGCGAGGAGTTAAACGATTTGGAGTTAAGGGAAAGTTAGCCCCGAGATTTGTAGGACCATACCGAGTTTTGGAACGTATGGGAGAAGTGGCCAACAAATTGGAGTCACCCTGAAGGACTGTCAGGAGTTCATGATGTGTTTCACGTTTCCAAGTTGAAGAAGTGCCATGCAGAGATGGCCAATATTCCCCTGGAAGGACGCTTGACCCTGGAAAGGATAATGATGTTCCACTAAGTGGAGTATGGACTTCATAAGTATAAGTTTTTATCTCGGTAGGTGGGATATCCCATGAGGATGAAGAGATGAATTACCATTGGATATAAAGGAGGCATGATGTTGGAAATATGGATCAATGGAAATTCCATGATGAGTCTGAGTAATCACGTCCTAGTTTGGTGCCAATAGAAGGAAGGAAGACAGTACAATTGGATGAGTTTAAGAACTGCTAGGAAGTTGGATGTTGGAATAACGATCAGTTGACCCCGATGATGAGTTCAAGGTTTACAAGTGATGAGATGGGCCATAACCCACAGGCCCCAAGACCTGCCAAGAAGCAAGCACACTCCTGTTGAAGGAAAACCCTGAAGAAGTTACGATTTTATCGATAGACGATCCTATAGGAGTTTACGCAAAACCTGAGAGTTGTTAAGGAACGATAGGTGTTTGTTTGGCTTGCAGAATCAATGGATTTATCCGACTTGGTTTGTCGACAAGAGAAATTCTGCAATGCTTGTGGGGATGACCGAGTGTTAGAATGCGAGATTCGCTAAACCATGTACAAGGTAATGATTTGGGTGCGGGATGGATTGATCACCATACCGACTTACTCTTATTATTCGCCTTGCTATATGGGATGGTAAATCTGAGTGACTTACCTATAGTAGAGAGACGACGATCAAAACCTTGTTTGAACCTTAGAATGGTATAAGTATTTTCCCTTGTACACGGCAGTTGTTGCCAATCGTAGGATATATGGTGAGATTCGACCCAGACCCATTTCCTGCAGGAGAAACCATAAATTGTTGACCACCATGAGATATCGATAGTTGCTTAGTATTGGCGCCAGACCCGTCAGCTAAGAAGACACAGTCTCGGAATAACCGTACCAAGATGAAAGGACAGAAGTATTGAGGAAAAGTTATGCCACTACCGGAAGAGCCCAGAGAAGGAATTTTCCCGAGATCTGAGAAGACCGACACTGTCAGGAATAAGGATGGAGTATACGAGTTTTGATGGAACCGTAACAATGCTTCTAAGGGTGGTAGCACCCCAGACCCCTATGACGATCGATGGATCTTGAAGATCCCCCTACCCTAACCTATTTCTTGCTAGCCTCTCCAAATCTCGAGGACGAGATTCATTTTAAGGGTGGTAGGTTTGTAACATCCCAAAATTCTAAATTTTGGAATGTTATAAACAAATAGATAGTTTTGATTGATTGTTTGATTGATTGACTGAAAGTGAGTGAGTTCGAAACTTTTTGAAAGTTAAATGACAGGGAATAAAAGGACTTTCCCAAACTTTCATTTTCTTTTCTGATCTTTATGAATTCAAATTCTTTTCACCACAAAACCCTCGAGTGAAGATAGTATGACTTCTTCCATTTAAATAAATGAAAAAAGGGTTTTGAAAAGATTTGAATTTCATTCGGAAATATTTCCAATTTAGAAACTTCAAGCAACTCAATGATTTTCATGAGAGAAGATAAAATGACTTATTCAAAACATACGAAATATGAGTTGAGAGTTTCAAAGAATTTAATTCAAAGTTCTTTCGAATTTATCTTCAATTTGGAGTTATTTGAGTTTTATTCAAATTATTTTTCTCCAAAAATAAAATATATGGAAAATAGGGTAACATGATTCCCTACATCAGAAAATTGGAGAGAAATAAATTTGAATTAATTTTAGTATTTTTAAAATGATTTTTGTTGGATTTTATTAGAGCAATAGCACTTTTTGAATTATTTAAATTAGTGTGCATTCTATTTGATACTATAAAAATGTCCATCCTGTGGGAAATATTTTTCTGCAAATTTTGATATATAATATGCCTATATTATATTTTGTATTTATCTCTTTTCTTTTAATTCTTTGTCTGTTTAAAAAAAAGAATCCTCCCGCCGACTGGGCCGACCCAGCTCCTCAGCCAGGCCCAGCCCAGCTCACCAACCGCCTCCGTCACCGAGGTCGGGACGTGGCCGACTCCGCCGCCGCCGCCGAGTCCCGGTCGGGCACGCCTCCCCTTGCCCCTCCTCCACGCCTCCCGAGGCCGCCCCTCCCCCTATAAAGCCGCCCCAGGCCCCGTCTCTCTCTCTCTCCTCGCCTCGCCTCTCCTCGCAATGCGCCGCCGCCGCACTTTGCCGTCGTCGCCGCATGCGTCAGCCGGAGCCGCCACCACCGCCACCTCCGACTCCGCCGCCCCCGTGCCGCGCTCGCCGCCGTCACCGCCCATCGCCGCTCGCCGAAGTCGTCCGCCAATGACGCCGGACTCGCCGGAGTTCAACCTCGCCGCCGCCGATTTTCTCTCGAAAACCGCCAAACCACTGCGAACCTGTATAACCGCCGTCCGATCTAGTTTTATTTTAAGTTCGGTTTTTTTTAAAACCCTAGACTAAATCTGTTTTTTTGTTTTACTAAACAGCGAACGTCCACTATTTAGATCTTATAAACGAGCGTTCGTTATTTAGTCTATTCGTTTTCTGTTTATTTTACGCCAGGGACCTAGTTGTAGTTGTTTTATTTTACAGATTAGTCCCTATTCTTAAAACGATCACTACTTTTTACTCGTTAGTCAGAATTATACGAAACCTACGCCCACTTCTTCGTCATGATCCCCTCTATACAGTAAAACAACTTAAACATATTTTTTAAAGTTTAAAATTTAAATTTCAAATAGTTTTGTATTTGAACTTTGTTCGATCGTAACTTGAGTTTTATAACTCCGTTTGAGTTGATTCTTTTTGTAAATCGAAGCTCTTGACCCAAACTTTCTGATAAGGCCAAAATCACAAAATTTTGGTACTGTTAGAAACTGTTTTATGTTGCAAGAGTTGTTTGTTTGTTTTCGAGTTTTTTTCCGAGATCTTTTCTTCGAGTCTTTTGAGTGATTGCTTATGTGTGGTTACGATTGCTTGCTTAGGATAGATTGACCGGAGTGTGACGAGTAGAACTATCAAGGGTTTTGAGTGCGAATCAACTTCATCAACATTGCAGGCAAGTTCACACTTTGATCATACCTCCTTATTACCCAGTTTTTATTGCATTAGATCAATCCTCAAACAATTGCATGTTTAGGATCTGATTAATATGTGGGTTTTGGGAAGTAGATGAGGTAGTACCTATTACCTATTTTATATCAAACCCTTGGGAGTTACTTCTACGTTTGCTTTTTATGCCATGCTATGCTAGTAGACGTGGATTGGGTGAGTGAATTTCCATGACAGATGTGAGATTGTTAATTAATGGTTTATTTAAGGTGGCAACTTTAATACACATCTGGGTGGATTGAGGTACCTGGGTATTCCAGGATTGCCTGTTTGTTTTTGGACCGCCACCCAGGCTCAAAGGGATCATAAGATTATTCCTGCTAGAAACTTGCGTGTGCAGCCACATGCTATTATGGGCTCTAGCATAGTTGACTAAGTCGTGCAAACTCTTACAGTGGTAGACTAGCAGATGTAGGGGAAAGTAGGTGTACAGGTGTACCCATCGTAAGGTGCTACACTTCTGAAAGACTATGTCTCGGTCATCCGTTTCTCAAGCACCCTGTAGTGCGAGAAAACCAACGGAGGAGATCGAGTCATGTGGGGAAAAGTGCGCAAACCTCTGCAGAGTGTATAAACTAATCATGATTAGCCGTGTCCCCGATTATGGACGTTTTGAGTATCTAGTACTTGGATTATCATGGGAATCTCATCATGTTACTTTAATTAATTTTGTTGGGTTTAATGATGATGTTATTTAATTGGGATTGAGAATGTTGTCAACCATTCTCAATGTTTAACAACCACCCTGATAGTTAAATAAATTTATTCCTTTGCAGTAGGGAAAATTTGGCTTTTCGCAACATTATAACCATAGAGCCTCCACCAGCCATATATGCATGTAGTGATAGTTATTATTCATCATTGCTTTATAGTGTGAATTTGCCAGTATATTCAATGTACTGACCCTCTGTGGCTGCAACGTCTCATGTTGCAGGAATCTTACGACAAGTAAGTGATACGTTAGGGTTACGATTTCTACACTCAACTTTGCCGTTGGTGTTGATGGGAATCCACAACCTTGTTACTTCCGCTATTTGGATTTAGGTAATAGTATTTACGTTACTTTATACATGTGATTTACCTCTGTTATAAATCCTCGAGTACTATGTGTGTCAGCATACCGATCCAGGGATGACACTTAAGCATAGAGACTTGATCCATTCGGGTCGGGTCGCTACAAGATGGTATCAGAGCACATGTTGGCTGTAGGACGTGACCCTAGAAACTGGCAAGCCCATAGGAAAGATTTTTCTCTACAACTTTCTTTTCAAAAGGATCTTTTACCTCTCTTCTCTTCTGAGCTTATTCAAATATTCCCTTTTATTGAGACCATACCCCTTTCCCCTTTTGACCCCTCGAAGATTCGACTGATGAGACCACTCCGAGAAGGACAAGATATCGGACAACTAAGACCACTTTGGAATGAAGAGGATTTTACCGTGCTTTATAATAATGGAAACTACAACGGATAAAGACTTCGAAGACTAGGAGAATATGAAGAATTTCAGATTTGGTATGACCAAAGAAGGCTACACTTATGGAACTTGACAGACTATGGAAGCTGTCAATACCCGAGATCAAGGTGTATCAGAGAAAGACCGGAACATGGAGCATTAGAACTCAAAGTTTTGTCAAGAAAACCCTAAGGCAGGAGATATCAACTATGGAATGATAACTCATGGAAATGACAAGAGCAGAAACATGGACATTCATGATGTTATCGTTCGCCTACGCTATTGTCACCACATGGAGTTAAGCATGCAGATGCATGGAATAATTGGATGGTTGAAGGCTGATGGAGCATCTGTCAGCAAAGGATGCAGTTTTAAACTTAGCTGGTGTATCACTAGGATCTGGAGTATTACATCAAGAAGTTTAGGGTGGATTTGCAGGAAGTCATATTTGACAAGGAAGCAATTCGTGAAGAACTCGGGAACCAAAAGCTGAAGTAGCCAAACTGGAGGAACAAAACCTCGAGATACCGGAGATTTGTCAGGAATTGGAGGACATTAGGACCATGGTTCATGCCAAGGATGTTGAAACCCAGAAGTTTGGAATGCAACCCCAGAAATATTAAAGGACGTCACGATAGACTTTGCGACAACAGAGATGATCTGGCAAAAGAACTTGAGAAGGTCCAGCATGATCGGAAGGAGCCATCGAAGACATAAGCAAGACTTGAAGAGTTTGACGACCTTGAAGATTTATTGACCATTAGAAGACCAAATCCCATTATACCTACGTTAGATGCGACGATTGTGAGCTGTCATTTGTTTTTTTTTCGACAACCATAATAAAATCTGCCTTTTCAAAACTTTTGTTTGTATTGTGTGCATCCCTCTCTATCTCTCTTATCCCACCCTAATACCCTTGGACCCAATAGAGGATGAATGGAGATGAGCTTGTATTTTCTGGACCGATGAGTCAATTGGAGACGGACCGATGGATTCAGAACATGGAGGATCCATTGAAGAATAACCCTATAGTCGGAAAGGATATGACCCAGCATGCTCTTCGGTGCTTTGTAAGAGTTGCTGCTAATTGGTGGAGGATGTACCCAAACCATCAATGGATGGCAAAGAGTAACCACTTGGGAAGAATTTAAGTTGACGCTGCAAAGATCTCGTCTTGTGTTCCAGAAGTTGTGGCCTTATGGAAAGGATATGAAGAAACCTTGTGCATACAAGCTTTATGGAGAAATAGGACACAACCATAAAGAAAACAAGGACGAATACCCTCAAAAGCGGAGGATTACCAAAGGAGTTAGTCGAGGATTTTCATGGAACTCCGGTTGGAGATGGTTCCCAAAGGTTTTGTTGCATCAATGGAAGTTCAGTCTACATTGTTGGGAAAGATCCGTGAAGCTCAGAAGGATGACAAAGAGATTGCTGAGGTAAAAGAGAGGATGAGCAAAGGAAAGGCCAAAGGTTTTCATAAGGATAAGCACGGCACCTTATGGTTCGAGGACCGTGTATATGTTCCCAATAATGCAAAGATCAGGAAGTAAATACTTCAAGAGGCTCATGACTCACCATACTCGATTCGCCCTGGAAAGACCAAGATGTATTTGGATTTGAAGGAGTGTTTCTGGTGGACTGGTATGAAGAAGGATATTGCGGAGTATGTAGTGGTAGGTGATGTATGCCAGAGATAGTAAAAGCAGAGCATCAGAAGCCAGCAGGATTAATACAGCCTATGCTGATACCCGAATGGAAGTGGGATAAGCTTGGCATGGATTTCATTACCGGATTTCCCAGAACCCGATTGGGATATGATTCTATCTAGGTAGTAGTTGATTCGCTTGACCAAAGTGGCTCACTTTATCCCAGTGAAAACCACCTATACAAGTGCGAAGTTGGCCAAGATTTATTTGACCAGTATCGTATGTCTGCATGGAGTTCCGAGGACCATCATATCAGATAGAGGAACACAGTTTACCTCAAAGTTTTGGAATCGGCTAACCACACTTTGGGTACTAGGCTAGAGTTCAGTACAGCCTTTCATCCGCAGACAGATGGATAGACCGAGAGAGTCAATCAGATTCTGGAGGACATGTTGACAGTGTGTGCGCTAGATTATGGATCTAGTAGGGATGATAATCCACCTTACGCGGAGTTCTCATACAACAACAATTACCAAGCCAGTTTGAAGATGGCCCCTTTTAAAAGCTTTGTATGGGAGAAGGAGCCAGACACCGTTGATGTGGGATGAAGTTGGAGACAGTCAGTTGTTTGGATCAAGGATTCAGAAGAGAATGTTAAGTTGCTTCGAGATAGACTGAAGGTAGCTCAGTCCTAGCAGAAGAGTTATGCAGACTCAAAAACGCAAGGAGGAAGTATATGAAATTGGAGATAGAGCATGTCTTCATGTGTCCCCTCTGCGAGGAGTTAAACGATTTGGAGTTAAGGGAACGTTAGTGAGGGAGTCCCGGACTAGGGGGTGTCCGGATAGCCGAACTATCATCATCGGCCGGACTCTAAGAATATGAAGATACAAGATTGAAGACTTCGTTGTTGAGATAACTTGCACTAGTGAAAGTATGAACCATAGGCCTTGTTTCCTATCATTGCAATACCGTTTACGCTCACTTTTATCATTAGTTACCTTGCTGTTTTTATATTTTCAGATTACAAAAACCTATATCTACCATCCATATTGCACTTGTATCACCATCTCTTCGTCGAACTAGTGCACCTATACAATTTGCCATTGTATTGGGTGTGTTGGGGACACAAGAGACTCTTTGCTATTTGGTTGCAGGGTTGTTTGAGAGAGACCATCTTCATCCTACGCCTCCCACGGATTGATAAACCTTAGGTCATCCACTTGAGGGAAATTTGCTACTGTCCTACAAACCTGTGCACTTGCAGGCCCAACAACGTCTACAAGGAGAAGGTTGCGTAGTAGACATCAAGCTCTTTTCTAGCGCTGTTGCCGGGGAGGTGAGTGCTTGAAGGTATATCTTTAGATCTTGCAATTGAATCTTTTTGTTTCTTGTTTTATCACTAGTTTAGTTTATAAAAGAAAAATTACAAAAAAATGGAGTTAAGTTTGTCTCATACGCTTCGTGTTTTTAATATCTTTCGTGAGTATGATGGAAAGGAAAATTGTGCTCAAGTGCTAGAAGAAGAATGCTCTAAAATGCTTGGTACTGAATCTTTGAATGATGAGCATGATTGCAATGTTGTTAGTATGAACTCATTGAATATCCTTAGTACTAATGATGATTGCTCTAGTCATGATGAAAATATATCTTATGAGCATGTCAAGTTTTGTGGAGTGCATGTTTGCATAAACACACCAAATAGAGAAGATATATATTGCAAGAGGCATAAATATTTAGAAACTAAGAAGTTGCAAGAAAGGCTAGATAAGAGTCAGAGAATTTAAGATATCTTTCCCGTTGTGAATTTTGCAATAAACAAGATCATTTACATCTCCAATGCAAATTGTTTCATGATCGGATCGTGTCCAAAAATTGTGATGATTTGATCTCCCTTTCTCATTACAATGAACTTAGGTTGCTTTTGGGTTGTGAAGAGTTGAAACGTTTAACTAAGACTATTCCAAAATTTAATCTTATGCATTTTCTTGATATTGATCTAGAAAACATTTATTTGTTTTGTGCGGAGAATTGCATTGAAAATCCTTATATTGCCAACTACCTAAAGAAAAGAAAGCAAATAGAAGATGACGAAAATACTAATGAAAGGGAAGAGACTTCCCAATATCCTCCTATTATTTCTCATGATGAATCAGGTCACGAGGAGGAGCTTTCTACACTAGTACAGAACCGGCCTTTAGTGCCGGTTCGTGACGGGCTTTAGTGCCGGTTCGCCAACCGGCACTAAAGAGTGGGGACTAAAGGTCCCCTCCCTTTAGTGCCGGTTCATCACGAACCGGCGCTAAAGTGCCACCACGTGGCACGAGCCAGGCCCGTTTGCGTGTAGGGCATTAGTACCGGTTAGTAACACCAACCGATACTAAATATTTGGATGTTTTTTTTAATTTTTATTTAATTTTGTGTTTTCAATTTAATTTAGTGATTGTTTTACATTATAATGAGTTGTTAAATCATTAGGTGAAAGTAGCGCGGATTAGTT
Organism: Triticum timopheevii; assembly: GCA_963921465.1. Classification (NCBI taxonomy): domain Eukaryota; kingdom Viridiplantae; phylum Streptophyta; class Magnoliopsida; order Poales; family Poaceae; genus Triticum; species Triticum timopheevii. The sequence continues at coordinate 444,314 of CAWUFU020000019.1, forward strand.
TCGACTGGATGCATTATTGGATATCTCTAGCTACTAGCTAGCTACCTAAATGATCAAGTATATGCCATATCCATATTATACTTGATCAACTATAATATATACGGATATGGCATATACTTGATCACTTAGGTAGGATCCATCCAGCTGAAACTAATCTGCGGTTTCTTTCATTAAATGATATAATAATTAACTTGCTATCTAATCACCACCAGCACTACTAGCTTAAAGAAGAAACATTCACTTGTACCAGAAGCAAAAATATCATCAAGTTCAACATAATTGTCATGATATTATAAGCGTTCATATATAACACCACAAAAGCAAATCACTTAAGTTCAGAACAAAGAACACGGACATGAAAGGACAAGTACTAATTAAGAGCAGCATGAACTAGCTAAATCACTCCTGCTAGCTACTCTCTCTCTGGTAAAATAGCATAGAACATGTATAGCTCTCCTGATTGATCATACTGGAGCATGCAGATGAACCTGTCTCCTAATCGTGGGCTGCGCTTCTCATTGCTGCCCCCTAGTACTTCTCTGCGATCATTAACAATTTTCCTCCAATCTTTCACTATTAAGCATTCATCACTTCTTGAAATCCTGAATGCATTCATGTGCAATGCAGGATATCTTGGCCGTAAGCTAACAATTGACATGTGACCTTTAGTCTCGATCCCCTGAGGCACAACTGTCATCGGGAGTCCCTGTTGAAGAACATCGTATAGTACTTAATGAATATACTTAGCAATGAAAGTTTAGCAAAAAAAATTATGTATGCAAAATATGCACTGAGGACAAATAGTAAATATCTTACCATCATTCCTAAATAGATGTGACCGTAGTTCAATACCATCACTATTGGTCACACGTTTTGAGTACTAACATTTCTAAGTGCAGGAAGAAAATTTGTCTTGACAGTATGAAGATCCTCAAGCTATGAAACATAATGACTTATCTCCTCGCAGTTTAGTTCAGCTCCAGGACAGTAGTAGGTCCTGTCTACCAAGCGCCGGACATGTTTGGTTGAAAGGAGATAAGCTGTCAATAGAAATTAGTTGTTAGTTATTTTTGAATAATCAATATCAAAGACAAAAAAATAGTTGAGAAGAACTCACATAATGGTAGAACTGGAGGCGTCTGCACATCGACCCATATGTCTCTATTACCTTCAATATCATCTTCCGGACGAATATCAAAGGTGATAACCATGCCAGGCTCAAATGCATAAGCCTTGCATAGTGCTTGCCAAGTTTTGCATTCAAAATAGGTGTACGTGTGTGCATTGTATACTTTGACGTTGAAAGTATAATCATCATGCTCAGTTTTTAGGTAAGCTCTCTTTACCTCCATAGTTTCCATATCTTTGAAACCTATCTTATCCAAGACAAAAATTCTTGCATGGCAGGGGATGCGCTAGTAGAATAGTTAAAATTAAAAATTATAAGTCAGGCAAATGAAGCATATATAAGTCATGGTTAATTACAAAAACAGACTTGTCGTTGTGACTTACTGTATCGAATTTGAAGGTCTCATCCAGCTTGATGCTGAATCGCCTACCATCAACAAGGAAATTTCTGTCGCACTGGTCGCACTGGTCTTCATAGTATTCGCACATAATGAAATTTTTTCCGTCGTTAGACGACATTTCCTATGTTCGTATTAGGCGAAACATTTAACACTTACTAATTCAATTAATTCAACTACTTCTATTAATTCAACTAAGCATTTACTAAAAATAAACTAGTTATATTAATTCAATTAGTTCAACTAAACATTTACTAAAAATAAACTAGTTCTATATATTAATTCAACTAGTTCAACTAAACATTTACTAAAATAAACTAGTTATATTAATTCAACTAGTTCAAACTAAGCATTACTAAAAATAAATAAGTTCTATATATTAATTCAACTAGTTCAACTAAGCATTTACTAAAAATAAATTAGTTAAATTAATTCAACTAGTTCAACTAAGCATTTACTAAAAATAAACTACTTCTATATATTAATTCAACTAGTTCAACTAAATATTTACTAAATAAACTAGTTATATTAATTCAACTAGTTCAAACTAAGCATTTACTAAAAATAAACTAGTTATATATATTAATTCAACTAGTTCAACTAAGCATTACTAAAAAATAAACTAGTTATATTAATTCAACTAGTTCAACTAAGCATTTATTAAAAATAAACTAGTTATATATATTAATTCAACTAGTTCAACTAAGCATTTACTAAAAATAAACTAGTTATATTAATTCAACTAGTTCAATTAAGCATTTATTAAAAATAAACTAGTTCTATATATTAATTCAACTAGTTCAACTAAGCATTTACTAAAAATAAACTAGTTCTATATATTAATTCAACTAGTTCAACTAAGCATTTACTAAAAATAAACTAATTATTATATTAATTCAACTAGTTCAACTAAGCATTTACTAAAAATAAACTAGTTATATATATTAATTCAACAGTTCAACTAAGCATTTACTAAAATAAACTAGTTATATTAATTCAATTAGTTCAACTAAGCATTTACTAAAAATAAACTAGTTCGATCTATATATCAATTCAACTATTTCAACTAAACAATAACATATTTCTAATTCATCTAACATTAACATTTCTAACATTCTAAAAATAAAACTAGATAGTTCTAATTCTTCTAAACATTAGAAAACAGAAAATAAGTAAAAAAATGTGTGTGTGTGTGTGTGTAGTGTGTGTATATGTGTGTACGTACATGTGTAGTGTACGTGTAGTGTGTGTGTGTGTGTGTGTGTGTTTTGTGTGTGTCTGTGTGTATGTGTGTGTGTGTAGTGTGTGTGTGTGTATGTGTGTGTGTGTGTGTGTGTGTGTGTTTGTGTGTATGTGTCTCTCTGTGTGTGTGTAGTGTGTGTGTATGTGTGTATGCGTGTGTGTGTATGGACCGGGCCGGGCGCGTACGGGCGGCGGGGGCGGCGACGACGGGCGGCGGGGGCCGGGGACGGCGACGAGACGGGCGGCAGCGGCCGGGGATGGTGACGAGACGGGCCGGCGGTGGCCTGGGACGGCGATGAGACGGGCGCGGCGGGGGCGGCAACGACGATGGGCGGCGGGGTGCGCGCGGCGACGACGACGACGGGTGGCGGGGGCAGCGAGGGCGAAGGCACGGCGGCGTCGGCGTCGTCGAGATCGAGACTCGCGCGCGTGAGAAGTGGAACGAAGTGGCGATGATAACTGAATTTTCGTAAGTGCCATATATATAGGAGGGGCCTTTAGTACCGGTTGGAGCCACCAACCGGTACTAAAGGCCAATTTTGGCCAGCCTAAGCGGCGGGAAACGAGGGCCTTTAGTACCGGTTGGTGGCTCCAACCGGTACTAAAGGGCTACACATTAGTACCGGTTGGAGCCACCAACCGGTACTAATGGCCGTGCGCTGCCACCCGCAGTGCGCTAAGTTTAGTCCCACCTCGCCGAGCGAAGGGTAGCCGCACTGGTTTATAAATCCAGCCGCGGCTGCCCTTTCGAACTCCTCTATATAGCAGGCATCTGGGCCTAACTAGGGCGCGCTGCCTTGTGACCCTGCTGGCCCTACTGGGCCTATATTTGCACACCCAAGGTCTGGCAGGCCCACCGGGCAGCGCTCCAACATTTTTTTATAATGTTTTTCTTTTCTACATTATTTATTTTCTTCTAATTATTTTTGAGTATTTTTTTATACAGTTATTTCTTCTTCTTCTTCACTCTGAGATAGCGCGT